>OX422222.1:22942292-23128487 GCA_949130495.1 Sambucus nigra
AGTCGCGACGTAATAAGACATTGGGCTCTTTTGTTTTCTACTTAGGCAATGAACGGTATAGTTCCCTTCTTAGTTTTGGTTGCAATGTGTGATAATTCCTCGTTAGGTTTTGGATTAATCTTAATAAATCGGAGATTATGAAGTTTCTCGGGTACCGTCTTGAGTGTTAACCTAGGCAAAGTTGAACCATGTTAAAACCTCAGTTTGAAATGTTTCACTAAACTCTTTATCTTACTGTTTATAGTTTATTAATTCCTTATGATTTAATTTACTAACCTTATTGCAATTAATATAAAAGGATAATTGTTAATTAATTGTGTACTTTTATATTATTATATCATATTGGAATTCATTACAAGATTTTTTAAATTTCCATTGAATCCAATTCAACCCCCACCCCCCCCCCCCCCCCCCCCCCCCTATTGGGTATATTTTTGGACCAGCAAATGGGGAAAGATCCTTGTTTCTCAAGGTTTGGTCTCAAGCCATCTTTGAAGAGTCTCTTGGGTGTTAAAAGGGAACCTAAAATTTCAGTGGAGGTAGTAAAAATATCACCAACAGTGGGAGGGTGATTTTAATTAGTGGGAACCCCTATCCTAGTATTACTTCTAGACATCTATTCACCACTAACTAAGAATAATTTCTACTTTAACTACTTGGGAAAATTACCCTTCATAAACACTACCACCCTAGTCTGGGAGACAAGTGCATCGTACTTAAATCATCTTTTTTCTTATTCTCTTGGAAGTGATAAAAGTGAAGAACTAATTATGGGTCACTACAACAAAATGGCCAAAATGTCACCTTTCAGTCGGCCACCCTTGTCACGGTCATTGACCGTGACAAGAAATACGCATTTTGTGTCACGGTCATTGACCGTGACAAGACCGTGACAAAGTATTGACACGGTCAAGGACCTTGACACGACCACGACAATCTCTTCAGTAAAAAAAGCCCTAGGCTCTTTTTTTCCCACTGTTTTTTGGTTTCCCTCTTTCTCTTTCTCTATAAGCGATTTCAGCTCTCTCTCTCTCTCTCTAAGGTATATTTTTTCCTCTCTTTCTCTTTCATTTCTATATGTGTGTATATGTATGTGTACATGTGTGTGTATGTATGTGTATATATATGTGTGGTGGTGTGTGGTGGGGGAGGGGGGCAGGGGGTGGGTGGTGGGGTGTGTGTGTGTGTGCAGTTGTGGTGGGGAGGGGGGGCAGGGGGTGTGTTGGGGGGATGGGGTCGGGTGGTGGGGGTAGGTGTACGTGTACGTGTGCGTGTGTGGTGGGGGGTGAGGGGGGGTAGGGATGGGGGGTGGGGGTAGGGTAGGGGTGGGGGCTGCGTGCGTGTCTATGTGTGTGTGCGCGTATTGTCCCTTGTAAAGAATTGATTAATCATTAATTTTTTTAGTAAATTAATATATGATTGCCCCTTATTGTAAATTAGTAAATTAATATATGATTAATTGTGAAAGTAGGATTGCCCCTCATTGTAAATATTGGGTTGGTTAGTTTTAAAAGTGGCATGACCACTGGATTATTATCCATATGGGGGTGGGATTTTTCAAATTTTAAATAATTGAATTTGAATATTAATAAGACATAATTAAATGAAACATAATATATATAATTATTAATAATTGAATTTGAATATAAATAAGACATAATTAAATGAAACATAGTATATATAATTATTAATCATTATTGGATTATCGTGTGTGTGGTGGGGGGCAGGGGGTGGTGTGTGTGCGTGTACGTGTGCGTGTGTGTGGTGGGGGAGGGGGTGGGGGAAAGGTGGGGGAAAGGTGGGGGGAGGGGGCAGGGATGGGGGAAGGGGGTGGGGAAAGGTAGTTTAATTGAGTAGATGAATTAATTGAGTAGATGAATTAGAAGGAGTACGGGATACACATTTGTTGTTGACAATGCTATTGGATTATTTTGTTTAGTAAATGTTGGGTTGGTTAGTTTTAAAAGTGGCATGAACACTGGATTATTGTCCATATGGGGGTGGAATTTTTCAACTTTTGAATAATTGAATTTGAATATAAATAAGACATAATTAAATGAAACATACTATATATAATTATTTGCACGTGTACGTGTGCGTGTGCGTGTGTGTAGTGGGGGTGGGGGTGGTTTGTAGTAATTGTACATATTTGCATGTCTTCTTCTAATTTTTTTTTTATCTGTACTAATAACATTTTTTACAGCAAATGTCTCCTTCAGGTATTAAGGCGAGGATGATGATGCCGGTTATAATGATATTGTTTGGGCTCGGTGGTAGCGGAGGCGACGAGGGCTCCTCGGCCCCTAGGCACCCCAAATATGGCAAATTTGGGATTACCATCGAGAACAAATCGGAGCTATTAGCGAGATACCTCGAGCTGCTAAAGACAGTCATCGGTCCGGGGTTTATGAGTTGGAAGGAGGTGCCATATGAGCTCAAGTTAGCTGTTTGGGCAGCACTATAGGTAATATATTTATATTTATATGAATATGAATATTTCAATTTCAATTTCAATTTCATTTTATATTTATATTTATATTTATTCGCAACTAACATCGTATTTGTTAGACAGGAACAATTCAACTTGGATCCAAAGCTACGTGATTCCTTCTTGGAGTAGTTAAGGGAGCAACACAGGACATGGAAGAAAAATATGCGGACACGGTACTTTGAGAAAATACGAGAGTCCATTATCTAATGGCGTGAATCCGTCCCGCCCAAGAAGCCGATCTCATTGGCACAATGGCAAAAGTTCATTGACAATGAGATCGAGGAGCGACAATTGGCATCTCGCCAATCGGGGAGGGAAAATCGGACAAAAAAGATGGACGTGCTCTACTCCGGCCAGACGTATTATGCCGAGGTAGAGCATGGGATGAAGGTAAGATTTAATTTTTCTATAACTACAGAAGTATATTGTTCTTCATTATTGTACTTTGCGGGGTCGATACTAATTTTACTTTATTTTATTTCAGGGGGTAGGGAGTGGCCCTGGGGGTAAGCCACATAGGCTCGATACTTATGTGTCTCTTCGGACGAAGAAGGGAAAGGACAAGGAGGTGTCCCCGAGAGTCGCAGCCACGATTGTAAGTAATCCGACAGTTTAATTTTTTGTTAATTACGTTATAATTTTTTAGTTTACTTATTTTACTAATCATGTGCTTTTTGTCGTTTCAGACAAAGCTTAAGGAAGTGCATGAGTTGCAGTCTGATGCCGACAAGGCGTCTTTGTCCACAGACGCACTCAGCCAAGTGCTTAGCTCCGATAGCAAAGGGAGGACAAGGGGGTGAGCTCGCGGGTGGCCAAATCTATGATCATTGGATTGGAGGTGAGCGATACCGGGTTAGCTCGAACGGTGGATTCACATGACGCGAAGCTGTCCCGTTTGGAGGCGACGGTCCAAGATATGTACTCATTCATGAAGCGCACGTTGGGCGAAGACCGTAAGGGGAAAGGGAAGGAGAAGGCGGTGGAGGAGGAGGAGGTGCGAGAGAACGAGGCGTAGGATGACGAGGATGTGGACCTCGCTGCTTCATCACCGACACGTGCATACTTCGATGATCCACTTCCTTATTTGGCTCCCTTCCCCAGACCGATGTCAATAATTGGTTAGCCGAACATGTTCATATTGGACGTATTTGATGGCCAGCGGATAGGGCCGGGGTTGAGGGACTCGAATATCATCCAGGGTGGAATAGTTCATGGACGTGCACTTCAAGAGATCGAGTCCAAAGTGCTCGTCACGCATGTGATACCCGGGAAGGAGAACTCCCTATTGCGGTTGCGCGAATAATGCGGCACGATGTATATTAGTGGGTGTGTCAATTCGTATATCATGTGGCCTACTCACCTCCTCACATTTACCCCAGACATGTAGTGACATTATTTTTAAGTTGATACATTTGAATTATATTTGGATTATATCGTCATGTATATTGTATCTATTTTGAATATATATTTGAATTATCTTTAGTTTGTTTGGATATATGATGTTTGAACAGGTACAACGTTGCAATAACAGGTAAAAATATACTGCTGGGCAGTGGCAATGGCTATACTACCCAGCAGATTTTTTTTAAATTCTGCCCAGAATTGTCACGGTCATTGACCATGACAAGTCCTTGACAAATAAGGTTGTCACGGACTTGTCACGGTCAATGACCGTGATAATGTTTTTTAAAAGGGTCAAAGCTTTGTCACGATTATTAATCGTGACTAAACTTGTCACGGTCATGGCCCGTGACACGACCCTAACAATTCTAACGAACTTGTCACGGTCAATGACTGTGACACGTCCGTGACAAAAAAAGTTGTCTCACCCTGAATTGTCACGGTCATTGACCTTGACAAGTTCAACTTGTCAAGGTCAATGACCGTGACAAATAGGCAGATTTATTGTAATGGGTCATGTCAAACTTTATACTTCTCATCTGTTTGAAGGACAACACCACAACCATTAGTTGTCTCCATGAGTAGGCCACCAATTAGGAAGATGAAATCCCAACATTAATGAATATATCACGCATAATAGAGGGAAAGGGTAATAGAGCTCAATATTTTAGGAGCTACTCATTGAAGTAGGAAAAGTTATAAACCCATTATTAATCCCTATTGCAAGTCTCAACAGACCTCAGGTGCACATAGTTTATGATTAGATATTTCCATCTCAGGACCTTAAGGCCTTCAACAGTCATGTTAAAGTATTTTTGGGTTCCTCCAAGGAATTTAGGTTCCAAAGGACCTCATTAAAGCATAACCTTAGTGACAGTGGGGTTAGTAGATAATGGAATATTCATAAAAGTGGGAACAATGATCTTTTACCATTTATCTTAAGAACCAACAATTAGTCTGTGGACTTCTCTAGAGGAAGGAGAAGCAACTACCAAAGGTACTAAGTAGAATAATTAGGGGTATACTTCTTAGGACCCATAGAAATGATGGAAAGCTAAGAGAGAAAGAAAGCAGTGAACGGAATCACGAGAAGAACAAGAGAGTTCAAGAGTTTGCGATTGGAACAAAGTGTGAAGGAAACTAAAATCCCCAAGGCAAGTATTATAGGTTGATAATAATTGTCATGCCTTTTCCTTAAGCAAGCCAACCGTCATATAAACTTGACTCTCCACTTTCTCCATTTGAATGAAATAATTATCCACTAAGTCCCATTTATGACAAAATTTGCAGGTAAATTCGTACAATAAAAGTGTAAGTAGATCACTAAGTATTTATCCTTACATGTTATGAAATAACCATTATGGGCTATTGATAATTCCAAGTATGATATTAAATGTTCAACACGGGAGTGGACAACCTCTTTGATTTATTTATTTTATCTATTGGTTTTATTTTAAATATTAGCATAACTATTGATAGAAAATAATGAAAAAAAAATTAGTTTTTTAAAACATCAAAATTTATTGTTTAATCTTAACTATCCCATTAAGATTTTCTATGGGAGAATATATGTTAAATGTAGGGGAATCAAATCTACAATAATGATTTTTACCAAACTAGGCGTAAAGTGATATGAAAGAATATTAAACAACACATAAAATAAGTGATTCAGTAAGTCGGCCTTAGCTAAATTCACAAGTAATGATGGGTAGGTTATATATTATAAAATAAAAAACTTGGACTCTTATGATTTTTATTTGAGAGTCCAAGCCAAGTAAGTATCCACGGTGTGATTTATGAGTCACTTAAAACATATTCTCTCCTCATAACATGGAATTTTATTTATATAAATATTAGGTATCATGTAATTACAACTCTAAGGAGATTGATTTTAGTTGTAGTTGATGTCTTTATGAGTTTATCACTTATGATATCATTGATATGTAATAGAAATTCATTTCTTTAAATCTTGATTTGAACTTATCCAAGTGTGTTGAAAGAGTCCCAGTGTGATCGGTCGTGTCTGAGATTGACAGTTATAACATATGGGGTTCTGGGTATTGCATGCCATGTGTCTTTTTTAGGAGGGAAATCAACTCCAGTTTCCCTCATAATTAGAGAGGATAGTATTTAGTCCAACTTGGCATGATTGAGTTAATTAATTTGTTAAAACTACATGTGATTTTGGGTTAAAGTGCTTTAACGATTGCATGTGTTTCACTTAGGAACAAGTGGGAGTGTAATCATTGCCTTTCTGCACTTAATCCCCTGGCTTAGGGTTTCATGCATTATCCATGATAGTTCCTTAGGACACGATTGCGCATGGGGCACATAACTTGGGGAGTTAATAGGCAACACTCATAATGAGGTTGTAAGTTCGTTGTGGCAGGAGAATCTTATAAGGCAATCAAAGTCTTTTACCCCTTTTTCTCCTATTCATTTAACATTAGGTACAAATATTTTTTCTTTACTCTCTTCTTTCCATCATCTCTACAAATTGTTTTCTACATTTTTGACAAATTCTCCTATTTCAAAATATTCCCTCTCTTTTTCTTGAAATGTTGCCACGACTAAGCATTTGAGAAATATAAGGATTCATTAGAATATGATTTTAGGGATATTCCCACAAAGTACAATATCCATCAAAACATAAATATAATGGTATCACTATAGGATGAAAACCTGTATGACCTGGACCCAAGCCATATCACAATTTACACTATTGAAATTAGGAAAGGAGAGTTCGTTTCCCCTTCATCCATTACCAGTGGAGACACTCGATAACTATGGAATAATCTCCCACTGGGAAAGTGGGAGATCTTTTCGAATCATTATGGGGATTATCGTAATAAACCAAATTTTTTAAACAAATTTATCTCTTAATGATATTAGGTATTTCTATGACCTTTAATCCAATACTGGGTCAAGCACATACCATTTCAAGGCTTGAGATAAATCTTTTTACCTAGTTGAATGGCTACCCAAGTCTAATAAATATACGGACAAAGACATCTTGGTGTT
This sequence comes from Sambucus nigra, assembly GCA_949130495.1. Taxonomy (NCBI): domain Eukaryota; kingdom Viridiplantae; phylum Streptophyta; class Magnoliopsida; order Dipsacales; family Adoxaceae; genus Sambucus; species Sambucus nigra. The sequence goes on from OX422222.1 coordinate 22,949,206, forward strand.
CTTTGGATCTCTCTATGATGAGATAATGAACTAGATGCGTTGTGCCTATCTCAGCAGCAAGCCAGGTAGTACATTTATCCATAAAAAGAGGTTTCCTGTATTTTCCTTTTATATGATATTGGCAAAGGACTACAAATAGACCTCAACTTTTGTAGATCCACATAGTATAAATAAGACCAAAAACTACAAAGTGAATCTTGTGGACTTGAAAAAAGTCTGGAGTAGAATAAGCCAGTTGGGCTTCAAGTATTCTTGGAGGGCTACACACGTACTTCTTATCTTCGAACTGACTATTACATCGGCCAAATATATTACGATAGTTGTTTTTGTCACTGTGATTGATTACACGACAGTTGGAGACTCCAACATCGTTACAACAATCTTTATTATAGATGTAAATTCTAGGAATCAATACATGGGTATGAGTGACTTATTTGCCTATATAGTTTCAAATGCACGTGAAGCTTACCTTTTCAAACACAAAAACCCCAAAATCTTAAAGAAGTATATATATATATATATATATATATATATATGTGTGTGTGTGTGTGTGTGTGTGTGTGTGTGTGTGTGTGTGTGTGTGTGTGTGTGAATAAAAGGGGTAAAACTATAAATATCTAAAGTGCTAAGACATAAGCACAAAACTACAAAAGTAAATTTCTTCAACTGCACGATTGATGGTCTTTGACTGCACAGTTGATCCTTTAAATTGAAAGGATGAAAATCCCAAGACCATTACTACCGAAGTAAACCATAAACCGCACGATGGATGGTATAAACAGCATGGTTATTCCCTCATGGACAACTATCCCCTAAGAACCTATCCATCCCTACATGTGTCCTACTAAGCCCCATCCTTAGTAACAAGTGTCCCCACACTTGAACCGCATGGTTAATTAAGGCTTCAATCGCACGATTGATGTCTCCAATATGACAACTATAAATAAGGGTCCCGCCCCATTTAAAACGGTACCCTAAAACTCAACATTGAATCGGTTTTCTAATTTTCTCCAACCCCGAGTATCTAAGAATCTCGAGTTCAATCCAAAATCTCAGGAGAAGTTTTGAGTTTTTGAAAAGTCGCTTCCTTTAACAAACAGAGACAAACCTCTATGTGCATCCCCTGAAGACGTTCCCTTCCTAATGAAGATTTGTCTGATGGTGCCACCTCGTAGGGGAACTCCCCCAACGAAAGCTCATCTCATGCAACAAGGGTAAAAACTCCGAAGAAAACTTGAGTAAATATCATAAATACATATTGTGGTATAGAAATGTACATATCTTCCTGAACAACTTAATATGGACCCCATCAAAGGACCGAGTATGTATTTTATAGCTTTTATATTTTAAAGCCTAGTTTTACCTAGCACCTCTATTTTGGAGCTAGATAACATACTCAAATGTTAAATAATGATAATAAAACTAGTATAACTAAGTACGATAAGAAAAAATAGTTTTTCAAAATCGTTCCCAGTAAAGTATCCGTAAATAGAGTTACTCTGAACCTTTGCTAAAACTAAAGTCTAAAATTAGAATACTTTTCATCACTTCTTCGAGCGAACATTCCCATCTCAACGGCATCATCCACCAACCTGTATTTTTTTTCCTGGAATAATTATCAAACATGTCTTTATTTAGTATGTTTAACACATATTTATAATACTCCATCTAATATATAAATGCTATACCAAGGACTGGGCTCCATAATTACAATAATGGTTTATAATTTATACTCGGTATCTCGTAGCCTACACCCGTAAGTATGCCCCCATTCTTGGAACTATATTGGCTTTGATCGTGAAATATCCCAAGTACATAGGTTCAAGACTGAACTATAGTCGTGAGCTCAAGCCTCATAATAAGTCTCTTGGCATATGATCTTTAAGTATGCCTCTATATATAGTCCAAAACCCGTTTCTCAGGCTAAGTAATCATCTCTATCACTTTGGATCAACCTGAGGCCCTACGACACCTCTGAGATTTTATCCATTTTGATAAGAGATGCATAAATCTATGTCGGTGACTTCTAGTCCACTCCAATCCTAGTGCCATGTTGAATTCAATCTTTTTGGCTCTAGAACATGACATCCTTAACATAACCCCTTCCCATTGATCCTTGTACCCATAGGCAGTGAAGGATGTCTAAACATTACACCCTTCATATTTGTAAACCAACACAAAGTTTAAATAACACCTTCGAGTTAGTGATCGACCGACAGACATGTAAATCCTTATCAACAACTTCATGTCCACTCCCATTCTGAAACCATATTGGAGTCAACCTCCTGGATTCTAAAATTTTACTCCTCTTCCTAAGACAATTCCACACACACATCACATAAGAATATTTCCATGTGTCTCACCGTAGAAACCAAATTTTGTAGGCTTTAATCTCGTGGCTACATGAGTATGTAAGAGTTGTACCGAGTCCTTATCATGAGAACAATCTTAGATAATATATCTCTTGATATGTTTTCCCCACAAAGATGATTTCATATATTATATATCATCCTTTAACTTTTTCCCCTCTCACACCTCTCATAAGACATTGAAGTATCTCAAGCCATGACTTCTCGTGCATACTCATATACACATTAACAATCTCCTATTACACAAGATGAGTTTTCTCACAGCCATACACATACATAGTAATGGACAACCGTCACCCAGATACATATTCTCGCACAAGAATTTTTGTGTACACACGAGTGTTATTTTTACACCTGAGCATATGGGAGTGTTTTAAGGGATTCTGGAATTAAGGTCCCTTAATATGTTCGTAAATAAACTAAAAGTTATTATAAGTGAAAAATGAGATAAAAAAAACTATATAGATAAGGAAGAAAAAAGAACAAGTTGTGAGACCCCGCCTAATTAAATATCGGGTGATCAATCCTTTAAAAAATTAAACCAGAATATCCAGTTGGTACAGATTATGCATCACTGTCGAAAGTCATTAATTTTATTTAATAAAATTTAACCACCTAATATTTAAAAAGGTTGATGTCAAAATTTTATCCTGATATTAATCATCATACAAAAAGGTAAATATTTAATCATCGCTATACATCACAATAGCAATAAGGAAAGAGCTAACTGATTTTAAATAAAGAACTGAAGTACACATTTCAAGTCAAAATCCCATACAATAATCCAAATACATGAAATCAAAGTCTAATAATAGAATCAATCAAATCTAAATCTCTGAATGTAAGATAGGAGGGACGACATGTCCAACTGAAATAAATGACTGATAGATAAGGAAAAATAGACTCAGAAGTGTCTACTAATAATATCCTGCAGTTTCCACAGCAACTACAGCTCGACAAATGAATGGAATCTCCTAAGTCTGGTGTCCCTGTGGCTGAGCACCTAAAAATAATAAAACAAGAAAAAAATGGGTCAGAGCCCGAGTAGAAAACAGTTTAAATATAGCAAGTGCTTGAATTGATTAATTAGCACAATATTAATCATGTTAACTTAGCGTACTCACTTGAGATGCTCACCTCTCCTCTAATGTGAACGCCTAGCGTACCTAGCTACCCATACTAGTCATGATACTCTACCTGACTATACATAGTACAATTTCTATACCAAATATAATATTTAGATATCCCGAAGACAATATACCGCTATTATTTGGGAATTGGTTTAAAGATACTTTAATTCATTCTCATAGCATTCTTAATTCTCAACTGGTAATTCACTAAGTCTATACTTTAATAACGCAGCCAATATGAAGCGCATAATAGGATCTCAGTATACATATATAAATCTCACTATGTATGCATACAAATGCATATAACAATATTGTACCCGTGGTTAAGAAACCCTTGGTTCGAGGCATACTCGGCTATCTACTCCCATTGCTAACGCTCACGCATGAAAGGCAACAGGTTCAATCTCTATAGAACCAATAAAACATATACACATATTGGAGGCGAACATAGTCCCAAGACGATGGGCTACGCACATACCTACGCTCCCATACGACTGTCATCACTATCATTTTCATAGATAGCCCGTACCTAGGTTACATGCTCTAGTGGTACGACTCAAAATCCTCCAAAGGCACACAAGATATGGTCGTCCATAACGCGTTAACCCACGTTAGATAGCCAGTAGCTAGGTATTCCATACACAATGATATTCCAAGTAATAAGCATGCACATAACTTATATACATTAATAGGTATTCACGTAACCCAAATACTATAAACCGTAAGTAATAGTGACGTCGTTACTCACCACAATATCCGTATATATATAGCCTCTCCAGGACTTACATTCCCTCCTAGGTTTTCACACAAATTTATTACCCCGAGGACCATTATACCCTTAATTACCTAAAACTTTGGAATTTAAGCCACCCGTTACTCACGTAGGTTAATACACTCGCTTGGATAAACCTAGGATGATTTTTAACTCGAACGGACCCTAAAAACCCATTCTGGAATCTCAATACAAGTTCCAAGATTCTCGTTCGAACGAGGTCAAATGGAGTTCCCACTTCGAATGAACTCAGCAACTCGTTAGAAAGGTCGTTGGAAATCTCGTTAGAAGGTTCGTTCGAGCGAGGTCTTTCGAACAACCTGGGTAGGTCTTCGAACGAGAATTCTGGACAGACCCAGTTCTTCCAAATTTCAATTTTTCTCAACATTTCAAACCTCAAAATCAATCGAAATTTTTCTCCAACATCAGTTTAAATGTTTCTAAACTATCCCTTATCATTATGGGGCAATTTCTAACACAAATTAGTATTCAAATCTTTATGTTTTCAAAAGGGAAAACAATAATTTCTAAAATCCCTAGGAATCCTCATATAATGAACCCAGCACTTTAGTTATTTCAAACCCTTAATTCAATTCATGATTTGTATATAAAATCTCCAGATTTAATAGTCTACAAATGGGGTAGATCCTCTACATGCAACCCATCACCAAAATCTAATGTTCTTCTACGATTAAACCTAATGAAACCCAAATTTCCATCATATTATGTCTAAATCATTAACAAAGTTTAACAAGAACAATATATTCTAAATAAACTAGCAAGATAAACACTTGCCTCAAAAATAGATTTCTGATTCTCGAACTAAAATTGGTATGGGAACGATCCTCTTGACACGATCTATGCGCTGGTGTAATTTTTTATGTGAAAGCTTGAGTTCTTGGCTTAGGGCTCCAATGGAGTCTCTCTCTCTCTCTCTCTCTCTCTCTCTCTCTCTCTCTCTCTCTCTCTTTCACGTATGTTGAAAACTGACATTCACCTCTAACCCACGTTTCTTTTAATTAAAACCTAATTTTTTCCATCTAATTACTTAAAAATCCCAAAAGATTAAAATACCCCTCCGGGGTGTCATTTTGGGCTAAAATGATAACACCTGAGTAGTGTTTTCTGACTATTTCGACCCTTTCGAATACACTGGCGCACTCAAAATAGTCGTTTGAGTTATATAAAAATAATTTACCTATTTAACTCCCAATTATATAAAAGTGACGCGACTTATACGCGCGTCCCGAATAAGTATATCTTAACCGTCGTATATCTCATCCCTGGCCATATTATTATTTCCTAAACCTTATATTACATTACTCACTACGTAATGTTCAACATAGCTATTACTCAACATGATTTCAACATAAATATTTTTTTATAACTACTAACTCTCGTCATGCTAGTAATTATTACCATAAAGTCAGATTAATTAAAAATAATTTTCTCACTTAAATTAATTAATCCAAATTTACAAAATTTCATAATGAAATAAATAAGCGTAAAAATGCGGGGTATTACATACTTCCCCCTTAATAATAGAATTTCGTTCCAAAATTCGAAAAGGAAAGAATACCTGGCAATAATAACTCTAGATAATGTTCATGCATGTCATCCTCGCGCTCCTAGGTGGATTCCTCAATATTATGGTGTTGCCACTGCATACGGACTAGTGGTACTATCTTCGACCTCAATTTCCTCTCACTACAGTCTAGAACAGCAATCGGCCCCACCTCGTAGGGGCTGTAAGGCTGTAAGTCGATCTCCTCCAATGCGATGTGAGTGTCGGCTAAGTCATTTTGAAGATATCTCCTCAGCGAAGAGATATGGAACACATCATGGACTCTATGGAAGTGCTCTGGCAACCCAAGTCTATAAGGAACTGGCCCAATCCTCTCGATAATAGGGAATGACACTACATACCTAGGCGCCAACTTTCCCTTCTTCCCGAAACGCATAACTCCCTTCATAGGAGACACTCGAAGTAACACCTGGTCCCCAATATTGAACGCTCAGAAATACCGCTTGGCATCGTCATAGCTCTTTTGTCGATCTTGGGCAACCCGAATACCGCTTTGTATCAACTCTATCCTCACTGAAGTATCTTGAATCACCTCCGGGCCAAGTAATTTGTTGTCCCCCACCTCTAACCAACATGCTGGGGAACGACAAGGTCTGTCGTATAGTCCTTCGAATGGAGCCATACCGATAATAAATTGGTAGGAGTTGTTGTAGGCAAACTCCACTAGTGGAAGATACTGCTCCCATACTCCACCAAAATTAATGATGCATATGAAATATGCCCTCTAACATCTGATTGGTCCGCTCAGTTTGTCTATCCGTCTGCGGGTGATTGGTTGTACTCAATCGCAACTCCGTACCCATTGCCTGGGTGAAACTCTACCAAAATTGATACACAAACACCTATATATTAGACATAATATTGAGAGGCACCCCGTGAAGTCTCACTATCTCTGCTATGAATAACCGGGCATACTATCCCGTATTTTAATTCGTGTGGACTGAAAGAAAGTGGGATACCTTGGTCAGTCGATCCACTATCACCTATATCGAATCGTGACCCCTCTGCAATGTGGGCAAACCCGTGATGAAATCCATGGAAATACTCTCCCATTTCCAGATAGGAACCTCTAATGGCTGTAGGAGTCCCTCCGGTCTCTGATGATCCACCTTTATTAGCTAACAAGTGGTACATTTCGAGATGAACTCGACAATATCCTTTTTCATACCGCTCCACCAGTACTATCTCCGCATATCCTGGTACATCTTATCCCCTCCAGGATGTACCGCAAATCGTGAACCATGCGACTCTGTCATCACCTCGTGTCGCAAGTCTTCTCCCTCAGGGACAACCGACCTACTACTAAAATTTAGACCCCCATCTGAACCCACGGTATAAGACTCGGCCCCCTCTGCTAGAAGCTGCACTATCTGACTCTGGCAGAACGGATCAGCTTCCTGAGCCTGTACTACTCTCGTAATAATCTGGGGCGTAACCGTCATCACAGACGTGAACAATCAAGCCATCGCATCTTAGTGCCCTAACTCCTTCCATTTCGCTTTCCACACTTCGGTCACCTCCCCTATCGGCCTACGGCTCAATGTGTCTGCTACCACGTTAGCCTTTCCAGGGGGTATTGGATATCAAAATGATAATCCTTCACAAACTCAAGCCACCGATACTGACACGTATTCATCTCCTTCTGTGTGAAGAGATACTGTAATGACTTGTGATCTGTGAACAAGCGAAATTTCTCCCCCAGGAGGTAATGTCTCCAAATTCGAAGTGCAAACACAACCGCTGCCAACTCTAAATCATGGGTGGGGTAATTCCTCTCGTGAGGCTTAAGCTTACGGGAGGTATAAGCTATAGCCTGATCCTCCTGCTGAAGTACACCCCTAAGTCTTAATAAGGATGCATCAGTGTAGACTAGATACTCCACTCCCGACCTGGGCAATGCTAACACTGGTGATGCAGTTAACTTGTATTTCAACTCATCAAAATCTAACTGACAAGCGTCAGTCCAAATATACGGCACCCCTTTACGAGTCAAATGTGTCAATGGACCCGCTATCTTTGAGAACCCTCGAATGAACCTCCGGTAGTATCCGACTAGGCCCAAGAAACTGCATATCTAGGTCGGTGTCATGGGTTGTCCCCACTCCCTCATCGCTAACACCTTCCTTGGATCCATGGATATCTCTCTGTCATAGATGATATGTCCCAAAAACTGGACCTCCTTCAGCCAAAACCCATACTTTTCGTATTTCGCATACAACTCATACTGACGCAGTGTCTGCAAAACTTGCCTCAGGTGTTCGACATGCTCCTCCTCGGTCTGAAAGTAAAACAGAATGTCATCTATGAAGATAATGATGAACTGGTCCAGGAACTCTCTGAATACCCTATTCATTAAGTCCATAAATATGGCTGGGGCATTGGTTAGCCTGAAAGGCAAAACCCTGAACTCATATGAACCATATCTCGTTAAGAAGGCAGTCTTCGACACATCCTGCTCCCTGATACGCAACTGATGGTATCCTGATCTCAAGTCAATCTTCTAGAAGAAGTCCTCCCCTCTCAACTGGTCGAATAAGTCATCGATTCGAGGCAATGAATATTTGTTCCGTATCGTGACTTTATTTAACTCCCGATAATCGACGCATAACCTCAACGATCCATCCCTATTCTTAACGTAGAGTACGTGAGCTCCCCACGGTGAAGTACTCCTACGGATAAACCCCTGCCCCCAATAACTGTTCAATCTGGTCACGTAATTCCTTCATCTCTGCTGGAGCCATACGGTAAGGTGCTCGGGCTAACGACCGAGTGCCCGACGCTAAATCAATAACAAAGTCTATCTCTCTACTCGGTGGTAATTCCAAAATCTCCTGAAACACATCGGTAAACTCTCGAATAATAGGAATCGATTCAAGTGGTACCACCACCTCCCTAGAGGTCTCCTCGTCTATATAATATAAATTTGTGGACGATCCTCCCTCAGAGCAAGGCATTGCCACCAGGAACATCTCCTGAGTGGGTATAGCAAAAACTATACTCCTACTAAAACAATCAATCATGGCCCTATATCTGACAAGCCAATCCATACCTATTATTGTGTCATACTCGGACATCTCCAATACAAACATTTCAGCGGGTAAGATAAACCTCCCAATCTCTATACCCACTCCCCGACAAACAAAAGAAATCATGGAACCACTACTCAACGGTGAATCCACACAAGTAACCGTACTCTCTATTGTATCTAATAATCCCATAGTACGTGCAAACCTCGTGGCAATAAAATAGTGTGTGGCCCCCGTGTTAAATAAAATGTGCCCCAAAGACCCCTGGATAGAAAACATACCCTCAATCGCGGGTGGGTCCTGTAGGATTGCGTCCCGGTGAAAATTGTAGACTCAATCATACTGAAGTTGTCCCTTCTGAACCGGGACAACTAGAATGGCTGGTAGTGCTGACATCTGTGGGGGTGCTGGGAGAGCTGTGGGAAATAATGATCTTTCGTGTTCCTGGCGAGCGCCCTGCTGCTACTGGCCTCTACCCTTCTGAGAGCAGTATTGACGCTTGTGGCCAATGTTGCCAGAAGTGAAACATCATCCTGGGAAGGGTCCTCCCCTCTGTCCTTGTTGTCCCTAACCCTGATGGCCGTTACCACCCCTCCCTTGGCCATGTTGGCCATGCTGAACCTGTTGTTGGCCCTGATGGCCATGCTGACCTTGCTGGCTATGCCTAAAGCCTCCTTATCCATGTCTAAAACCTCCTGACCTAAACCTCTTAGGATCCCCCTATTGGGAACCCTGATCATTGTGTTTATACTGACCCTGAACGGCACCATTTCCCCCTATCCTGCCCTGCTGGCTGGACTCTCCTACTCGCTTAACCTTTGTCAAAAGAAAATGGTGGTCCTGGAAGTGAAGCAGTGTTGCATTAACCACATCCTAATAGGTGGCCAAAGATAGATTGCCTATCAAGTGCTAGAGAATCCTCCATGTCAACCCATCCATAAAATACTGAATCTTCTTCTCCTCAGTCAGGATCTCATTCGGTGCAATATTCAGAAGGTTGATAAACTCTGCCTCATATTCCACTACAGTCTTTCCCTCATGCTTCAAGTTCACTAACTTCTGTCTCATCTCTATCTGGACGGCCGAGGGAAAATATTTGCGGTCAAACCTCACCCAAAAGTCTCGAATCGTGAGTGTCTCTCTCCTTAGCGGTGGTAATAGACTCCCACCACTGTAGTGTTGCTCCCACTAACTTGAACATGGCCAGTACCTGTCTCAGCACCTCCATGAACTCGTGCATCCTCAAATGCCTCTGGATATCCTTCTTCCATTGGCTCGCTACCACCACATCGGAGCTCCCTGTAAACTCCATAGGATGTGCCTTCTGGAAGGCATCCCTAACACGTTCCCAAGTAAACGGAAAGGCCTGGGCCTAAACTGGAGCCACCACCGGTGCCTGGGGTGGTGCCTATTGTACAACTGCCAATGCGGCATTTACCGCCTGAGTTGCAATAGCAGCCATTTCAGTGGCATTCATCATACCCTGAGCTAGTGCAGGCTGAGGCTCGGGCTAGGCATCCCTGGGAACTCTCTTTGCACGTCGAGGACACATGTGAAAGGAGAGAAAAGATTCTTAAGTCTATAGTTAGTATCTCAACATTGCTAAAGAACGTAAAAAAGCATAAAGAGTACAACAATACTAAAATATAGGGATCTATTCCAAAGGACGCTACGCGGAAACATAATACGTCGTACAAATCCTAAGGACACTAGAACATGATGACCTAATACCACCTGTGACACCCCGCCTAATTAAATACCAGGTGATCAGACCTTTATAAAATTAAACCAGAATATCCGGTTGGTACAGATTATGCATCACTGTCGAAAGTAATTAATTTTATTTAATAAAATTTAACCACCAAATATTTAAAAAGGTTGATGTCAAAATTTTATCTTGATATTAATCATCATACAAAAAGCAAAATATTTAATCATCAGTATTCATCACAATAGCAATAAGGAAAGAACTAACTGAGTTTAAATAAAGAACTGAAGTAAACACTTCCAGTTAAAATCCTATACAATAATCCAAATACATGAAATCAAAGTCTAATAATATAATCAATCAAATCTAAATCTCTGAATGCAAGATAGGAGGGACGGCATGTCCAACTGAAATAAATGACTGGTAGATAAGGAGAAATAGACTCAAAAGCGTCTACTAGCAATATCCTGTAGCTTCCACAGCAGCTAAAGCTCGGAAAATGAATGGAATCTCCTAAGTTTGGTGTCCCTGTGGCTAAGCACATAAAAATAATAAAACGAGAAAAAAAGGATTATAGAAAAACGGGTCAGAGCCCGAGTAGAAAACAGTTTAAATATAGCAAGTGCTTAAATTGATTAATCAGCACAATATTAATCATGTTAAGTTAGCGTACTCACTTGAGATGTTCACCTCTCCTTTAATGTGCACACCTAGCGAGCCTAGCTACCCATACTAGTCGCGATACTCTACCTGAGTATACATAGTACAATTTCTATACCAGATATAATATTTAGATATCCCGAAGACAATATACCACCATTATTTGGGAATTGGTTTAAAGATACTTTAATTCATTCTCATAGCATTCTTAATTCTCAACTGGTAATTCACTAAGTATATACTTTAATAACGCAGCCAATATGAAGGACATAATAGGATCTCAGTATACATATATAAATCTCACTATGTATACATACTAATACATATAACAATACTGTACCCATGGTTAAGAAACCCCTGGTACGAGGCATACTCGGCTATCTACTCCCATTGCTAACGCTCTCGCATGAAGGATAATTGGTTCAATCTCTCGAGAACCAATAAAACATATACACATATTGGAGGCGAACATAGTCCCATGCTCCCATACGACCGTCATCACTATCATTCTCACAGATAGCCCGTACCTAGGTTCCATGCTCTAGTGGTACGACTCAAAATCCCCCAAAGGCACCCAAGATATGGTCGTCCACAACGCGTTAACCCCCGTTCGATAGCCAGTAGCTAGGTATGTCATACACAATGATATTCTAAGTAAGAAGCATGCACACAACTTATATACATTAATAGTTTTTCACATAACCCAAATACTATAAACCGTAAGTAATATTAACGTCGTTACTCTCCACAATATCCGTATATATATAGCCTCTCTAAGACTTACATTCTCTCCTAGGTTTTCACACAAATTTAATATCCCGAGGACCATTATACCCTTGATTCCCTAAAACTTCAAAATTTAAGCCACACATTACTCACGTAGGTTAATACACTCACTTGGATAAACCTAGGATGGTTTTTAACTCGAACGGACCCTAAAAACCCATTCTGGAATCTCGTTAGAAGTTCTAGGATTCTCGTTCGAACGAGGTCAAATGAAGTTCTCACTTCGAACGAACTCAGCAACTCGTTAGAAAGGTCGTTAGAAATCTCGTTAGAAGGTTCATTCAAGCGAGGTCGTTCGAACAACCTAGGCAGGTCTTCGAACGAGAATTCTGGACAGACCTAGTTCTTCCAAATTTTAATTTTTCTCAACATTCCAAACCTCAAACTCAATCCAAATTTTCTCCAACATCAGTTTAAATGTTTTGAACTATCCCTGATCATTATGGGGCAATTTCTAACACAAATTAGTATTCAAATCTTTATGTTTTCAAAAGGGAAAATAATAATTTCTAAAATCCTAAGAATCCTAATATAATGAACCCAGAACTTTAGTTATGTCAAACCCTTAATTCAATTCGTGATTTGTACATAAAATCTTCAGATTTAATAGTCTACAAATGGGGTAGATCCTCTACATGTAACCCATCACCAAAATCTAATGTTCTTCTACGATTAAACCTAATGAAACCCAAATTTCCATCATATTGTGTCTAAATCATTAACAAAGTTTAATAAGAACAATATATTCTAAATAAACTAGCAAGATAAACACTTGCCTCGGAAATAGATTTCTGATTCTTGGACTAAAATTGGTATGGGAACGATCCTCTTGATACGATCTATGCGCTGGTGTAATTTTTGGTGTGAAAGCTTGAGTTCTTGGCTTAAGGCTCCAATGGAGTCTTCTTCTTCCTTGGTTCTCTCTCTCTCTCTCTCTCTCTCTCTCTCTCTCTCTCTCTCACGTATGTTGAAAACTGACAGTCACCTCTAACCCACGTTGCTTTTAATTAAAACCTAATTTTTATCCATTTAATTACTTAAAAATCCCAAAAGACTAAAATACCCCTCTACGGGGTGTTATTTTGGGCTAAAACTCCCCGGACTCCTAATATAACACCCGAGTAGTGTTTTCTGACTATTTCGACCCTTCCGGACACACTCGCACACTCAAAATAGTCGTTCGAGTTATGTAAAAATAATTTACCTTTTTAATCCCCAATTATATAAAAGTGACGCAACTCATACGCGCGTCCCGAATAAGTATATCTTAACTGTCGTGTATCTCATCCAAGACCATATTATTATTTCCTAAACCAACTCTTACGTTACTAACTACGTAATGTTCAACATAGTTATTAATCAACATGATTTTAACATAAATATTTTTTTGATAACTACTAACTCTCGTTACGCTAGTAATTATTATCATAAAGTCGGATTAATTAAAAATAATTTTCTCGCTTAAATTAATTAATCCAAATTTCCAAAATTTCATAATGAAATAAATATGCTTAAAAATGCGGGGTATTACTCAAGTGGGGTGTCTAATACCTTCCTTACTCATAACCCGATTCTCAAACCCACACCAAGAATCTATGTATCATCCATAGGTTTCAAACTACCTTGGGGTAATCTCGAAAGGAATAACTCGAACCATTTTGTTTGCTTTTATATAAAATAAAAAAGCGACTCTGAACAATCAAAAACCCATCGAATGAATAATTAGACTTAGGTATAAATAGGGCCATGAAACAAAATTGGATATGGAGTCGAACAGCTTTCAGAGGCATAATCATAATAAACCCGACCTCAGGGGCAATGGCAAACTGAGAGACTAACACTCTCACATCCCTGTAGAGATGATGCTAACACACACATGTGGACCTGTGCACCACGCCTCCCCTATGCATATGATAGCACAACACTCGCATGTGACACACCGCCTAATGAAATACCGAGTTATCAGCCCTATATTAAATTAAAAGATGTCTCTTATCGGGTTCATCCTTATCATCCTTGTCAAAAACTTTTTTAAAACTTACTAAAAACCTAGTATTCAAAAATCCGATGTCAAAAGTTTATCTTTTTATTAAACAGCCACATGCAACAAAATATAGTTTAAACCATTCACGTAACCAATGATTTTAAATCAATACTGAATAAATAAAAGACTGGACGAATAAACAATCGGCTAAAATCTAAAATCCACAATAATAATCCAACAAAATAATAACTGGGTACAAAGTCTGACTGAAATAAAATAGCTGGGGCGACATGCCCAAAAGAAACAACTGAACTGCATCCTACTCTAGAAATGAAGAAATCGAAGCGTCTACCCTGAATCTTGCATACATCCACATATGTTGCAGCTACGCATCCCTAAAATAGGATACTCAAGTCTAGACTCCTTATGGCTGGACACCTAAAAGGTTTTGAAAATATTTGACAGCAAGGGCTAGAACCCAAAACGTTTTGAAAATATTTAGCAAGAGTTTATCACAATATAAAATATGCTATTGATTACACATGTTAGGTTAACATACACTCTCTTGAGTTTTCCTCACCCCTCAACTATTGTGCACGCCTATGGTTTCTACTTAGCCCACCTAGCAGTACTACCCACACTAACTAGACATAAGTATATTAATGGACTATTTGAAATTTATAAGTCCCGCGCTAACCGAATTAATATCTCTCGTATGTTATTAATCAACGTAAGTAACATTCCTCACATGTTATCTTTCAAATCATTAAATTAAGTTCTCTATTTAATTTATCATTCCGATATACACATCATAAATAACATTTCACATATGTTATTATTTGAATCATATAATTAAGTTTCTCGACTTATTTCATTCTTTTTAGATATACACTATCTAATTGTCTACTGTCGAACATAAGTAGATTAATCGCACTGTATACATTTCACACACAATATATAAAATAAATGTACACTCCACTACAATATCCTCGTATCATGCATTAAAGACAATTGGTTCAGAATGTTTCCTCAACCCCAATTTATCTTATCATTTACATTGGTCCGAAAAGTCCTCAACCCCAATGTGTGTGTGTGTGTGTGTGTGTGTGTGTGTGTGTGTGTGTGTGTGTGTGTGTGTGTATTTATATATATATATATATATATATATATATATATATATATATATATATAGCATTTACATTGGGGTCGAGGGCTTTCCGAACCACAATATATATATATATTGGTTCGGAAAGCCCTCGAACCCAATATTATTTACCTTCGATATTGGTTCGGAAAGCCCTCAACCCCAAAAGTAAATTTCATGTATTGGTTCGAAATATTACCTCGACCCCAATACAGTTAGTATACTTTAGGTATTCATACCACCTAAGTATCAATATAACAGGTATTCACACCACCTAATTATTCATACTTGTACGTAGTATATTTCTCTGTAATACTTACCGTACCTATCCCTTTACGATTTATCTCACTATCTTATTTATTTGAGTATTCACACAACTCTAAGGTCCCTAGTTACCCCTTTATTAATTTCAATAGTCAAATAAATATTTACCCTACTGGTCTTCTTATTAATTCATGCGAAACTCCCATAATTCATTATCTTCTCTCCGATAAATTATAACACAATTCATCCCAATTTAGTCTCGTCTTAACCATCTCAATAAGACTAAACCACAAACCCAATATAGGCATACGATAACATAATAAATATCTTATTACATTCTAACAAAGTCCCAAAAGTTCCCATCATGGTCGTTTAGAAGAACTAGGCCCAAACAAGAAATTTTATTTTTTTCCGAGGATGGAACCAGTTCGGCATCTAGACTGAACTGGTTTGCCTATTGTACTTCGTCTTCTTCGTCCAGTTCATGCGTTTTTCCTCCTTTATCAATTTCTAACTCCCATGTTACTTCACACAAATCACAACTAATAGTCCTCAACCATTTCTACATGTATTAGGTTGATTTCTGATGTTCTAAACATATCAATTCTTCATAGAATTCAATCAATAACGAATTAAAACCCAAAACTCTTCCAAAAACCTAGTTTTGTGTTCTTTCTAATTATTCATTCAAAAACTCATATTTTATTCGTGATAATGGGTCCTTATCATATGATTTCTACTTCTACAGATAGTAAATCAATTTACATGCAAATCTACCCAATCATGCATCCAAATCCATTTATTTCTTCCAAGAATCATGATTAAATTAATTTTATTTTGAAACCCTACTCATGGGTATCATAACTTCAAAAACATTGTATATAACCACTTGAATCTTTATTTGTAGGGTCTGATTTCATGATGGTGATGATGGATTTGTGTTCTTCTCTTCAAATCCTCACTCCCCAATTGATTGTGTTGCAAGAACAAGGTGAAGGGCTTTAAGATTCTCCTCAAAAGCTCCATAATTCATCTCCTCTTCTTCTCCAATAATCTCTTTGTGTTTTTGGTGTTTCTAACCCTATCCCTTTATATCTAACATCAGCTATAGGGGTACAAAATTTGTAGGTATCTAGACCTCCTTTCAAATGACCAAAATGACCTCAATAGGTGTCAGTTCGGTCTAAACTTTACCCAGAATCCAAACTATACTCCCGGGTTTACTAATCTAACTATTTTGACCTGTTTAGAATTATTCGTGACCTCTAAATTACCATCTGAGTCACCTAAAATATTTTTCCTATCTCGACCTCAATTCTAGTCTACACGCGACTCCCGATTGAGATAGCATCAAATACGCCCATATCACTCGTTATGACATAAATCAATAATCTTTAATTATTTACTATTCACACTTAGTAAATTTCAATTCATAATATTAATCAGTATCTATCTCTCGACTAATATTTAATAATTACCTTTATTATTTAATCACATTAAATTACATCACTCGTAATTTAATTAAAACGTATTTCTCCCAATAAATCTTCAAATTAATTAAATTTTAAATACGCAGAAATACAGGGTATTACGTACTTCCCCCTTACAAAGGAATTTCATCCTTGAAATTTGGGTATACTTGCGGTGAATAACTCTAGACACTACTCTTTCATGTCATCGTCCCGCTCCCATGTCGACTTATCAATATTGTGGTGTCCCCACTGGACTCGCACTAGTGGCACCACCTTGGACCATAACTTACACTCACTACGATCCAGAATATCCACGGGTCTCTACTCATAAAAGATGCCTAGCTGCAAAATCAATCTCCTCAAGTGGAACGTGCCAGAAGGCTCTCTCTCCCTCTCTCTCCTATGGCACTTCTTCAGCAATACCACGTGGGACACGTTATGTATCCGTTGTAGATCCTTTGGAAGTCTCAATCTATATGCTACCGGTACTAGCCTCTCAATAATTGGGAATGGACTCACATATCTCGGCGCTAGCTTCCCCTTTTTGCCAAACCTCATGACCCCTTTCATGGATACACCCTAACAAAAACCTGGTCATCAATCTCCAACTCAATGGTCTCTGACTACATAGTTTCTCAAAAGACGAGCCTATGCTCCATCGACCCTACTATTTCTATGTTAGAAAAGGACCCACCTTTATGGGTGCAAATTTCTTGTTGCCAAACCCGTGACTCTCCTCAGGGTAAATACCCATAACAATCCCTGACTACCCATGTCAGACTTCAACCCTTTACTCACAGTGATGTAACTCTCCTTATGTTTCTGAGCTATCTGGAAAAGATGCGGTTTACTCAATTCCTGCCGATGAACCATAAATTACTTTGGGTCCCAGAAGCTCATTACTCCCCACTTCTAATCCACCAAAGGGTGGATAACAAAATCTCCCTGTAAAGTCTCAAAACATGTCTCGTAGATAATAAACTTCCACGAGGTATCACATGTAACTCTACTATTGGTAATTAATACTCCCAATCACCCAAAAATTTGGAATTTCACATTTATCGATTCCTCCGACAACCTAGTCGCTTTCGTCTACCATTGACTTATGGGTGACACGTCTAGAACGATATGCAACACATTCCCCATCGCCTCCTGACACTTTCGATCAGAGATGGGACTGAAAGGTCTTATCCTAATTCGCAACAATTATCACCTAGTTCCATTTCATTTATTCTCTTCAAATGAAAAGTTGAATATCCCAAGTGTGAATTTCTCACTCATGTTCATCCATCCCGTCACTGGGACCATCAAATTTATATCCTGGTTGATAACTTCAGATCAACCGTTTTCACACTAAATGGTGTATCTAGATCCAACTCCACTATGTTCCACTCAACACCTTAATTATGCATAGACCACTCTAGGCATTTGACTAAGTGAGACTCTTCTCACCGTCTTTCAACTCCCCCAGTTTTGATAGTCCTCCCTGATATACACATAGTTGGACTATCCCCTTTTTGAAATGGATTTCAGTCCATTCTTCATATCCACTTATTATTCTAGATGCCCCACAAGCATACATTTAACACCCTTACCTCCACATTCCTTTGTACTGAATGATTTAAAAATTGCCTAACCAGGGCGCCCATACACCCTTTACCCCGTGCATATTTGCAGAAACGTCACAAACATCACATATGCAACATATTTACCTCAAACTCAACCCCGCACTCTTAGCGTGGCTATATCATACTGGTATTCCCGATCACTTCACAAATCACCATTTATTTCTTCTCGATATTGCCCCACTCATCAACTGGTGGTGCAAAAGTTTTCTCGGTGTTTCTTTTGCAGCACTTCCCGGCTCCACTGGCCCTATTTTGTAATAACTCTCAGCCTAGAGTACTTTCCCCACTAGTTCAATAATTATCATTTAAACCGGTGCCTTAGCATCCAATGACGTCTCTCCACGCCCGACGTTTATTAAGGCTTATGCGTATAACATCTCTCAACAAATCCCAAATGAAATTTTCCTAATGCACTATTCTCTGGCCTTGTCGATCATCGTAATCCGTGGTTCTAAATAACATAACCAGGATATCACAAATCCTGTCTCCCGATACATACATCAGTTCATCTCTGATCATGACTCTCAAAGTGTCACACGATGCGGCGCTCTCATAATCATTAAGTTCTCAGTGCGCAAATAACAATGAACTAAATCTCTCCGCTCAAAGATAACCTAATATACCCAGAATCTCATCATTAAGAATACCTACGCATCGGGATCTAATATAACTAAACAATAGTACTCTCTAAAGTCTACTTCATAAAATAGACGTCATAAAAAGAATATACATCCTGCCCTGGAACAACGAACACGATAGTCTTGTGGTAACCTCCCACCATCGCTAACCAGTCCGTACTCAGGATAGAATCACAAGCGCATAATCACCTCTCAGCATGGGATTACCTAAAATTACCCTTTCAGTGTCCACAACCGCTCTCCTTCAGGTGGAACTAAAGAGAGCCCCGCTACTCCATGATAAATATTTATAACTACGGTACTGTTAATGATACCTCTATCAAACCCATTTCACACTCGAATTTAGTACTTACAAATTCATGTGACTCGCTTGTGTCATACAAAATAGACTCCAATAACTTCAGGATAAACTCGTAGTTTCAATTATCCATGGCACTAGCGGCTCAAATGGTTCCTGGACATAAAACTCTCGTCCCAACCGAATAAAAATTTCTATAACTGTTTCCCCTACTAGGCATCCCGCTATTATCCTCTCACTCACTGTGGATAAGGTCCATACATGTGTTTCTACTCTTTACACATAAGACACCTCATTGTGCCCTTCCCCTATCTTTGGGCCCACTGGCCATGTCAGGGTTATTCTTCTTTCACACCTGATAGTCTTGACTCCGATTACTTCTCGCATTGTCCCTTTAGTTTCGTTGGTCCTACGGGACTTGTTGCTGGCCTTGATGGCCCTAACTGAACCCACTGTCACTTGGTAAGAATTATATTAATCTCGATCATTAATTTGGGTCCTCTACTGGGTATCCCTTCCCTTGGTGCCTCACTAGCACCGAAAAATCCAATCTTGCCCTTTAGTTAGATTCTCTAACTCCCATAGCTCCCTTCTCATGGAAGCGTTAATATAAACTTGTAAACATATAATCTTGATGGCATCAACATTATTCATCATAACCAAATTTCTCATCCACGCTTGTATATTCTCATCACGGGTCCGTTATCAACTCACGAATCCCTTTTCATTCTCCTTGCCCCTTTCGTCGGGTACTAAGTTCGCTAAACAGGTCATCGTCTCTCTCACGATTGATCTCCATCTGGCCCACTTGTGATGAGTTTCAAAATTCCAATTGCATTTTCTCTTACGATCGTTCTATATCTACTTCCTTATATGGGGTGACTAATTCATCTCATCATAATGCTGCTCCTATGAGCAAATAGTTTCGCCCTAATTTAGTCCTGGGTGTTGCTGTAATACACCCTTCACCATTTCCTTTGGATTACCTCTATCTATTGGTCCATCATACTCCCTCTCTTTCTCGAATCTTTAAAGATGACTCTTCAAAAGAGTCCCTCTAACTCTCCCCCTACCTACTACGCTAGGTGAGTCTGAATTAATACCACCGTTCTCTACAACGGTGCTTGAGGAAACCACTATCCCCAAGTGTTCATCCTATCATCACCTGCCAAATAATAATCGCGATGACTTTGCTCGCAATCACCGTTCTTAGATATTATATGTCTTTGCCCCTCCTTTCCTCTTATAGTACTTCTAACAGCCCTCGTTGGTCATCCCATGTTGCTCAGTCTACGGATCTTAACTGAACTCATATATGAATCGCATACGTAGAGGAATACAACAATCCTATACAAAGGCTCTATATCAAAGAACTCTAAACTGAAGCATGAAAAGCCACACAGATCTTAAGGACACTAGAACTTGATGTTATGATACCATATGTGATACCCCGCCTAATGAAATACCGGGTGATCAGTCCTATATTAAATTAAAAGAGGTTTCTCCTCTGGTTCATCATTTGCATCACTATTGAAAACTTTTTTGAAACTTACTAACCACCAAGTATTCAAAAAATCGATGTCAAAATTTTATCTTTTTATTAAACAACCACATGCAACAAAATATAGTTTAAACCATTCACGTAACCAATGATTTTAAATCAATATTGAATAATTAAACGAATGGTCGAATAAAAAATCGGCTAAAACCCAAAATCCACAATAATAATCCAACAGAATAATAACTAGGTACAAAGTCTGACTGAAATAAAATAGCTGGGGCGACATGTTCAAAAGAAATAACTGAACTGCATCCTACTTTAGAATTGAAGAAACCGAAGCATCTACTCTGAGTCCTGCATGCATCCACATGTGCTGCAGCTACGCATCCCTAGAATAGGATACAAAAGTCTGGAGTCCCTTTGGCTGGACACCTAAAAGGTTTTGAAAATATTTAACATCAACGGTTACAACCCAAAACGTTTTGAAAATATTTAGAAAGATTTTATCACAATATAAAATATGTTATTGATTACAAATGTTAGGTAACATACACTCTCTTGAGTTCTCCTCACCCCTTAACTATTTTGCACGCATTACTTTTCTACTTATCCCACCTAGCATTACCCCAAGCTAACTAGTCATAAGTATCTTAATGGACTATTTGAAATTTATAAGTGCCAGTACCGCCCATACAGTACGCTAACCGAATTAACATCTCTCGTATGTTATTAATCAACGTAAGTAACATTCCTCACATGTTATCTTTTAAATCATTAAACTAAGTTCTCTACTTAATTTATCATTCTGATAGACACATCATAAATAACATTTCACATATGTTATTATTTGAATCATATAATTAAGTTTCTCGAGTTAATTCATTCTTTTTAGATATAAATTATCTAACTGTCCACTGTCACACATAGGTAGATTAATCGTACGGTATATATTTCACACAAAATATTTACAATAAATGTATACTTCACTATAATATCCTCATATCACACATTAAGGACAATTGGTTCGGAATGCTCCCTCGACCCTAATTTATCTTATCATTTACATTGGTTCGGAAAGCCCTCGACCCTAATGTAAATGATATATATATATATATATATATATATATATATATATATATATATATATATATATTTGTTCGGAAAGCCCTCGACCCCAATATTATTTTATCATTTACATTGGCTCGAAAAGACCTCGACCCCAGTGTAAATGCTATATATATATATATATATATATAAATCTATGTTGGTTCGAAAATCCCTCGACCCCAATATTAT
Source organism: Sambucus nigra (assembly GCA_949130495.1). Taxonomy (NCBI): domain Eukaryota; kingdom Viridiplantae; phylum Streptophyta; class Magnoliopsida; order Dipsacales; family Adoxaceae; genus Sambucus; species Sambucus nigra. The sequence goes on from OX422222.1 coordinate 22,971,467, forward strand.
TTACTTTTGATATTGGTTTAGAAATCCCTCGACCCCAAATTGAAATTTCATGTATTGGTTCGAAATATTACCTCGACCCCAATACAGTTAGTATACTTTAGGTATTCAGACCGCCTAAGTATCAATATAACAGGTATTCACACCACCTAATTATTCATACTTGTACGTAGTTGTGGTGACAATTATTATGTAACACAAATAAATATGAGAGAATCAATTACCGAGAAAGAACAAGGAAAACTAAATGTCAATCACAAAACAAAAGATATACATGGTTCAGCAAAGATGTGCCTACGTCCACGGTGGTGCAGTCATTATTATTTCTCTATATTCTGGAGAATGAGTACAGAGAATACAACTTGTCCTTTTGCCCCAGACCTAGGGTTTAATATATACATTTACATGTAGGTGAGTGGAGGTGAAGGGTTCCTCCACGTTTCCCATCTCCCCTATAACTTCCCTTTATGGGATCGTGGGGGGAGACCAGATCAATATAAAAGATAAAGGGCATGGACTTTGGGCCGCCAGGACTGGGCTACTCGTCCAGGCCCATGGTTTTAAATTCAGGGTACCCACAATTTCCCCTAAATTTGTTGTGCCATGTATACGGGCCCAACAGATTTAAATGATTAGCCATAATGGCCGTGTTGCAAGTCCTCGGGAGCTGTGGAGTTGATTTTGGCGGCAGTCGCTTCGCTTACTATGCACTATGATTAGATTTTGAAGGCTCGTTGAAGTAACCACATCCTTTATGTCGTTTCAGACTTTCCAGCATTCTTCTGTCTTCTGAGAATTCTAGCGCCTCGTTCCCTTTGCTCTCAATCCCTATTTCCATTGCTTTTTAGTTATCTTGAGCTCGTGCTTCTTCATCACTTGAACCGATCTTCGGTTTTGTAAGTTTTTCGTGCCCTTTCTTTGCACTTTCTCTTTGGTTTTTTTCTTTGTGCTTTCCAATGGCAAGGATTGGAAATAGATCGATCTCTGAGTTTAGAAAGTTCTACAACATCCCTGAGTGGGTAGAGATTGAGTGTTGTGCCTCGCCTCCCAAGAATGTTAGGGATATAGAGGATACCCACTGGATCCATGTTTTGTTGCTTTCCCAGGGGGGACTTACTTTTCCCCCTAATGATCTATTTTTTCATTTCTTTGGCTATTTCAATATCGTCCCCGCATAATTCTCGCCAAATGTGTGGAAAATAGTAAATGTTGTACATAGAATAAATCAGTTGTATGGTACTAGGTTAGGACTTACCGAGGTCTGTTTCTGTTATTTCTTTTCTCGAACTAGCTCAGGTGTCCTCTACCTCAAAGCCAGGAGTCCTGACAGGGTATTGGTAGTTAATCTACCTGATTCCCACAAGGACTATTGGCAAGAGGGCTTTCTTGTTAGAAATTGGCAATTTTCTCCCTTATTCGAAGGGTCGAGGTCTGAGAGGTTTACTGTCCCCTTTTATGGGGAAGAATATATAGGTAGACATTGTACTATTGTTTCAATCTCTGCTGATTTATGACTTTTCTAACTCCTCTTTGCTTTTTCTTCTACAGCGAGATCAAAGAACTTGGAGCCTGCTCTCAGCGAGGTCCGAATCTTGGAGTTGGTGAAAGCTTGGAACAGAGAGCCTTTGGGTAACGGCGAGCATCCCAGTTCTGATGTCCTCTTATTAGAGTATAAGAACATAGGCTCCAGCTTCATAACACGACCTGTGGATAGTGTACCAGAGTTTGATTCTTTGGGAGAGACTTCTGCTGAGCCGATCCAGTTGGACAAAGAAGAGAGTAGCTCTGAGAGTGAGCCTGCAGGAAATTTGGGTGGAGGGAGCTCTGACAGTAGTAGTTCCTCTGGTTCTGAGGAGAATTCTAAAGTTAGAGGATCGCCGAGCACTTCCAGTAGTTTGGGTGAAGAGATGCCTCCAAGGAAGAATCTGATTAGAGATGATGATGATGATGACGTTCTTCTTGCACAAAGGTTGAAGAAACAGAAGTCCACTTCTGGGGCTGTGGCTACCGGTTCTCGCTCTTCTGCTCAGGAGCAAGAGAGGAAGAGTAGGCGAAAGAGAGGGAGAGGAAAAATGAAGAGGAGAGAAAGAAGGTGAAGGAGAAGAAGAGAGTGGAGGAGAGGAAGAGAAGGGAGAAAGAGGAGGAGGAGAGGAGAAAAATGGAATCAATGACCAAGGCAGGGCAAGCCTTGGTCCCAGTATCTTCCTTGCCAGAGGGGGCTTCAGTGGCCATTTCTCCTCAGCTAGCTCCTGCGCTTCTTGAGAGAGCAGTTCTTCCTGCAGAGCGCCAGAGGGCGCTGGGGTCTGATCAATTGGCCCTGCAAGCTAGCCAGAGGCTAGCTTTGGTAAGATTCTCTTCCAATTTTCAATTTTTTAACAAGTTTTAATGGTTTCTCCTTCCTGATTTCTTCTCTATTCCTTGCAGTTTGTGACTAACTTTGCTGTGCTCTATCGCTCTCATGACGAGCTGGTGAGAAGGAACGGCGAGCTGGAGCAGCAGAAGTCTGCTCTGGAAGCCAAGGGTTCTCAGCTGGAGGCTGACTTGAAGACTGCTGACGCAGCTAGGGTTTCTTCTGATCTGGCCCTCGTCAACTCTAATCGAGAGAGGGATGAGGCGGCTAAGGAGCTGAGCGAGCTGAGGTAGGCTTATGACTTAGTCTGCTCGAGCAAGCTGGATCTCGCAGAGGAGAACAGGATTCTAACCGAGCAGCTGAAGGTGGAAAAGTCCCAGGTAGCCACCGTCAAGGAGGATTCATACAACTCCGGGTGGGTTGTTGCTTATAAAGATGTCGAGGTTCAGATAGGCTACATCTGTCGTCTGAACTTCAAGAAGGGCTGGAATAAAGCTCTTCTAGCTGCTGGTGTAGATGCTGAGTCTCCCATGTTTGACGAGCATGACCCGGGTCCCAAGCCAACTGTGGACGAAGAAGCTCCTGCCCCATCCATCGAGGGTACTGATCTTCCCTCTGATACAGTTCCTGCTGGTGTTTGCCCTGCTCAGGCGACTGAGGGCATTCCTGCAGAGGGGGATGCCTCTGCTGCTGCTGATAAGGGGAAGCAGCCAGACACCGCTGGGCAGCTCGAGGTTGCCAGCTAATCTTCCCTTAGGATTTATTTCTGTACTTTTTGCTTATAATTTTCCATGTTTCTTCTGCTCGATGTACTTGATTTTTATTAATGAAATGAGAAGATTCTTCTTTTGTTTGTGCTGATCTCTTTTTCTCCTCTATCTCTATTTTACTTGTAGTTAGTTGATGTTGATGACTATATTCCTGCTACTTCCCAACTGGGTAGGACTCTTGGTCCTAATGCAAGCCCTGCAGTTCGCCAGGCCTTTGTTAGACTTTGCAAGTCACTTAGGTCTAGGAATCAGAAATATAAAGAGCAGTCCAAGCTAGTGGCTAAGCTAAAGGACAGGCTCCAGGAAATGGAAGAAGTAGGTGCCTCAGTACAAGAAGAAGTCAGTGCACTGAGAGCAATGTTACTAGAGGCCACCAAGATTAACCAGGTTGGGGAGTTCCTGCAGCATGAGAATGAAGACCTGAGGAGGGAGGTCTTAAAGATTAAGGAGCATTCATCGAGAACTGTTTCGGCAGTCCTGCAAGGCTCCTCGTCGTCGCGAGATGGATCTCGTCCTCCCCTTCCGCGTGCTGGTAGGGGTGCCAGGGGCAAGAACAGGGAAGCCGAGGAACAGCGTGATAGGGAGATGGAGGAGCTGCGCGACGATGTTCGGCGAGCTTATGTAATTACTGTTAGGATCCAGAGGGACGTTACCCGACTACGGCATCTATTCAAGAAGGGTCCTCGACAAGTGTGGTCTGATGGCTACGATCAAGGCTGGCTGGATGCTCCAACGAGACTATCAGAGTTCGAAGAACTTTCTTTCATCAGAGGGTGGTTGAGTGCCTTGAGAAAGCTGCAGGTCCCGAGGAACTCGGTGTTATGGCATCGACACGAGATGTCCTCCTCCACTCTGATACCCAATCCGTTCAGGAGGGATGATCGAGGGATCCCCATTGATGCTATTCCCCGGCAACTATTGGAGTTGGACGCAAATGAGGTCATGGAAAAGCTTTCCCCCGCTCCTGATGATGCAAGGAGAGCTAAAGTTGCTGATTATCTTGTTCGGAGGCTTCCACCTCCTTGAGATTTTGTTACTCTTTTTCTTTTTGATAACGTAAATGCTTTGGGCGAGCTTCGCCGACTAAACATGTATTATCATTGCTTGTAAATATAAAAGATTAATGAAAAGTTCGTGTTTTGGGCAATTTTGCCGACTAAACGTGTTCATCCAATCTTTCTATATTTTTGCTGCTTCATAATCCTTTTTGTCATGCGAGTGTCCCCCCAGTCCAGTATAATACCAAAATACCATTCTACCCCCACTTTACCTTTTAGGTTGTGTCGTCACACTCCCTTAGTCCTAAGTAGGGCAATTGGTGAGGACACACCTGGTATTGGATGTCTTTATCCAATCAGGATTTTGTTTAACCAAAGTAGGTTTGATGCCTAAGAATACTCTGTAGGGCTTCATATATTGCCAGGGGCGATGCTAAGAGGTTTTTCGTGCTTCGTCACGATGACCTGAGGAGGGGTGTTCCCCTGCTATGCCGACCATCGTGCATGTGATTTGGAAAGGATGTGTAATAAAATGCAACTGTTATTAATCAGTAATTAACTAAAGGAAACTTTTCATTAGTGACAAGGGAAATGAACTGTCCTTTCACATAACAAATACACGAGAGAAACTTAATAATAGAATTCTTAGAAATAGAATTTCTTGAGATTAGTTGCGTTCCATGCTCGTGGTATCTCCCTGCCCTCCATCGTTTCCAAATGATAGGCACCTTGCAGGTCGTCTCTAGTTATTTTAAAGGGTCCTTCCCAGTTTGGGCCTAGCTTGCCATCTGATGACTTCACCGCGCTGCCCAGGACTTTTGTTAGGACATAGTCCCCAACTTGGAATCTTCTTGGGTTTACCCTTTTGTGGTACTGCTTTGCGAGCTGTTGCTGATAGCTCGCAAGTTTTATCAGTGCAAATTCTCTACGCTCGTCGGTCAGGTCGAGTTCGGTGAGCAATGTCTCATCATTCTGTCCTTGCTCGACAAGGTCGGATCTCATTGTTGGCAGTCCTACTTCTAGTGGGATGATCGCCTCCATACCATATGTTAGTGAGAATGGTGTTTCTCCTGTTGCTCGCCGAGGGGTAGTTCGGTATGCCCATAGGATGTGGGGTAGCTCGGTTGCTCATGCGCCTTTGGCTCGCTCTAACCGCTTCTTTAATCCATCGATCACAGTTTTGTTGGAAGCCTCTGCTTGTCCATTGCTCTGAGGGTAGGCAACCGAACTGAAGTTGTGCCTGATCCCGTGTTCGTTGCAGAAGTCTTGAAAGGGACCACTCTCGAACTGTGTCCCATTATCAGTGATGATGGTTTTGGGGATTCCAAATCGAGTGATTATATTCCTCCATATGAATCTTATCATATCAACATCTCGGATGTTCGCCAATGGTTCTGCCTCGATCCATTTGTTGAAGTAGTCAGTTGTGACCAACAGGTATTTGCGATTGTCGGGAGCGGTGGGCAGTGGTCCTACTATGTCTATTCCCCATTGGGAAAATGGCCATGGACTGGTCAAGGATTTTAGGTCGCTGGCGGGTTGGTGGACCATAGGAGCATGGAGTTGGCATTTCAGACACTTTTTAACGTATACCGCAGAGTCCTTTTGCATATATGTCCACCAATAACCTTCCTTCATTGCTCGAAAGGCTAGAGACCTTCCTCCGACGTGACTTCCACAGATTTCGTCATGAAGCTCGCGTAATACTTGCTCGATATCGCCTGGATGGACGCATCTGAGATAGGGACCGGAGAAGGACTTCTTATATAAGTCACCCCTGTAGATAAGTGAAAGCGAGCAGCTTTGACTCTTATCTAGTGGGCAGTTTTCTTGTCTTCTGGGAGCGTGCCCTCCTTTAAATAGTTTTTTAAGGGGTCCATCCAGCTGGGGGCTGATCCCACCTGGAGTATTTGTTCCACGTTTGACAGTTTGCGGCTGTGGTTGATGCTCGAACAAATGAGGAAATCGATGGGGATGATCCTTTTAAGGCTGGAGTCAACTGCTGAACTCAGGGTTGCTAAGGCATCAGCATGACTGTTTTGCCCCCTAGGAAACTGCTGGATGTTGATCTCCTTGAAGCTCGCCATGAGTTTTTTTACCAAGGCAAGGTAGGCTTCCATTCTTTCATCCTTCACATTATAATCTCCACTTATCTGGTTGGAGACTAGTTGCGAATAGCCGAACACCTGCAAACGTTTCGCTCCCAGAGTTTGTGCTTTTTGGAGACCTGCTATTAGGGCTTCATACTCTGCTTCATTGTTGGAGGCTGCGAATCCCATCCTGACTCCTTGTTCAAGGATTATGTTTTTTGGAGTGATGAGAACAATGCCTACCCCTGCCCCCTTTGAGTTGGAGGCTCCATCAACGAATAGTTTCCAGCTCTCCACTGTCGCTTGGTTGTTTTGCTCTGTTGGCTGAGGCTGGTCGGAGGGTTCTTCGCCTGTGAATTCGGCTATGAAATCAGCAAGGATTTGACCCTTGATAGCTGTCCTTGGTTGAAATTGGATATCAAACCGGCCGAGCTCGACTGATCATTTAGACAGTCTGCCCGACAAATCCGCCTTCCTTAGGACAGCCTTTAGGGGGTGTGATGTAAGCACGATGATAGTGTGAGCTTCAAAATAATGCTTTAGCTTCCTCGAGGCTACTACTAGGGCGAAGACGAGCTTCTCCAATGGTAGGTACCTCTGCTCGGCGTCTAATAATGTTTTGCTCGCATTATAAACTGGGTGTTGGATCCCTACCACCTCGCATATTAGTGCAGAGCTGACGGCATGATGGGATACAGATAGGTATAGGTATAAAGAATCATTTTGATGTGGTATGACAAGCAGTGGTGGAGTGCTTAGGTAGGATTTGAGCTCGTCCAGTGCTCGTGAGCAATCTGGGTTCCATTCTATCGATTTACTTCCCTTCAGGAGCTAGAAAAAAGGCTTGCACTTTTTGGAGGATCTGGAAATGAAGCGATTTAAGGCGGCGAGCATCCCAGTGAGCTTCTGCACGTCCCGGATTGTGCGAGGAGGTTGCACTCTTTTGATTGCATCGGTCTGGTCTGGATTGGCTTCTATGCCTCGCTTACTGACCAAGTACCCAAGAAATTTTCCTGACTGGACACCGAAGGAACACTTGCTCGCATTAGGTTTCATCTGGTACTTCCTGAGGACTTCGAAGGTACTTGACAGGTCCGAGAGGTGATCTTCTTTCTTCTTGCTCTTAACGATCATGTCATCGATGTATACCTCCATTGTGTCTCCCATTTGGCTCTTGAATATTTTAGTAACCAGCCGCTGATAGGTTGCTCCGGCGTTTTTGAGTCCAAAAGGCATGACCTTGTAACAATATAAATCAACTGTCGTGATGAACGTTGTCTTGTCCTGGTCCGGTGCTTACAAGGGGATTTGATGATATCCCGAGTATGCGTCCAGGAAACTCATTCGTTCGTGAGCTGCGGTGGCATCTACTAGTTGGTCTATCTTTGGGAGAGGGAAGTTATCCTTGGGGCATGCTTTATTAAGGTCTGTGAAGTCGATGAAAACTCTCCACTTCCCATTACTCTTCGGAACTACTATTGGGTTGGATAACCACTTGGGGAATTGCACTTCCCGTATGGATCCTGCATCCAGTAGTTTCTCGACTTCCTTTTCTATCGCTTTAGCCTTCTCAGGTGCAGTTCGCCGTGCCTTATACATGATTGGCTTGAATGTGGGTTGGAAGTGCAACTGATGACAAACCACACTAGGATCAATTTCGGGCAGCTCGTAGGGTTCCCATGCGAAAACATCTATGTTGCATCTCAGAAAGGTCGTCAACTCCTTCTGTTCTTCGTTGGTGAGAGATGCTCCTATCAAAAAAACTCTGCTACTGTCACCATCTTCAGCCATAATTTCTATTAGGTCTTCGACAACCCGCTCGGAGGAGAGGAGCCTAGTTTCCTCTACTCCGAGTCTTCCTTACCTTAATTGTTATTTAAAAGGCGACACTCCTTCTTCAACTTTCTCGCTGGGTTGACTGGCCTTTTTTTCTGGCTTTGGCCGGATGGCTGCTATGAAGCATCTTCTCGCCATTTCTTGGTCACCGTGGATCTACATTACTCCTTGCTCGGTTACATATTTGAGCTTCTGATGGTAGGTAGAGGGGACTGCCTTCATCGCATGAAGCCATCCCCTGCCGAGGATGGCCTGGTATGGCGAGTCGATGTCGACTACCAAAAACTCAATCATCTTGGAGATGTTTCCAGCATGTAATGGTAGTACTATCTTGCCCAGGGGCATGGTCATTTTTCTCGCGAAGCCGACCAGAGGAACAGTAGCTTCCTTTAGGTCGGCAACGCTCAACTTCAACTTTCTGAATAAGTCGAGGTACATTACTTCGGATGAGCTTCCTTGATCAACGAGCAACTTGTCGATGTCAAAGTTGGCTATCTTGAGTGTAATGACCAGAGCATCATGATGTGGGGTTCTTACTCCCACCAGATCTTCATTTGTGAAAACAATATGCTTGTTATAGTTGACGTCCTCTGCTCGTCGACGTTTTCCTGACTGGGATTTTGCTGGATCGATTTGAAAGGCCTGCATTACCGCCGTAAGTTTTTTCACTTCCATCCGAGCTGAGTTCCCTTGTATTTGCTTGATGTCAGATGCTCCATGGATTACTACGAACTCATGTCCAGCGTCTTCCTCCAACATGTTGTCAGGTCTCGCTTCTCTGTTGGCAGCCACTTTCTCTACCCTTTTCTCCACGTAGTCATTCAAGTGCCCAGACTGGGCCAACTCCTCGAGGTGAGACTTAAGAGCTTTGCAGTGTTCGGTCTTACGTCCTCCCTCTTTGTGGAAAGCGCATCTTAATGCATTGTTCCTCTTCGAGGGGTCTCCTCCCATTTTTCGGGGCCATTTGATGAACGGCTCATCCTTGATCTTCGCGAGAATTTTGTAAATTGGTTCTTTGAAGACGGTGTTAACCGCCTGGAATGATTTTGTCACATCAGGGTTCCCTCCGTTCTTGAAGCCATTCTTGCGGCTCTTTCCTCCTTTCTTTTGATTCTCAGTTTTCTCACTTCCCTTGGTGGTGAGCTTAGCTCGATCGTTTTCTCCTGTATTAAGGCGGGTGACGTCCTCTACCTTTGCGTATTTCTCGATCCGGGCCATCAAGTCGTCAATAGTCATAGCTTCCTTCTTCGTCAGGGACTGATAAAGGAGGGAAGAGCTAGGAAGCCCAATTTTGAAGGAAGCCACTACCACCTCTTCCGCACAGTCCTCGATTTCGTTGAATAACTCCCAATATCTTTTCGCATAGTCTCGTAGGGTTTCTTGAGGCGTTTTCTTCATTGTTAGCAGAGCATCCATCCTTTTGGGGTGGGAACTGCTGGTAATGAATCGGGCCGTAAAGAGTTCGGCTAGGGATTTGAAATTCTTGATCGATCGGTGGGGAAGCCTTTCTAACCACTTCTGTGCTACATCATGCAAGCTCGAAGGAAAAATGCGGCACATCAGGGCATCTCAATGATTCCAGAGAGTCATGGCTTGTCGATATTGCCGGATGTGATCGATGGGATCAGTTTTCTCGTCGTAAATCTTGAACCTTGGAATGGCAAATTTCTTGGGAGCCTCTTCCTCTTCAATTTCCCTTGTGAAGGGTGACTTCATCTGGGTTTTGAGAGCTCTCCTCGTGAGTTCTCTAGTTGATCTTTCTCCATGGCGAGCAGGATGTTGGTCCATTTCTCTGCAGACTAGGTTTCGTATGTTCTCGTCGCTGCGAGCAGGGCTCTGGTAGCGGCGAGCTCTTCGCAGCTGTTCGCGGAGGTCGTCGTCTGATTCGCCACCTTCGACTTTTTGGGATTCTCGCCTAGGGCTCCTTCCTTGGCTGCGAGACTTGCTCGCCTGAGGGCTAGGAGTGCGATATGGGCGTCTCCTGGTGTCAGGACGTAGTTCTTTCTCCAATCTTTCCAGTCTTCTTTTCAAGTGAGCATTCTCAGCCTCGTATCTGCGAGAAGACTCCGTCTGCTCGTGGAGCCTTGCCTCATATGCATCGATTAATCTTGATATCTGTGTGGACCTTGTTGGTCCCTGACTTTCCTCTGAGGCTGGCCTTTCCGGGCGAGCTCTTTGGTCTGGTCGCCAGACTTCAGACCTAATCCTGCGAGGAGCAGGTGGCTCTTGAATATCTCCTGCTTGAGGGGCATTGCTGCTGTGACCAGACATCTTAGATTCCTTTCTTGGTGTGGGCTCTTCTCAGGGAAAGATGAACGTTTCCCACAGATGGCGCCAATTGTGGTGACAATTATTATGTAACACAAATAAATATGAGAGAAGCAATTACCGAGAAAGAACAAGGAAAACTAAATGTCAATCACACAACAAAAGATATACGTGGTTCAGCAAAGATGTTCCTACGTCCACGGTGGTGCAGTCAGTATTATTTCTCTATATTCTGGAGAATGAGTACAGAGAATACAACTTGTCCTTTTGCCCCGGACCTAGGGTTTAATATATACATTTACATGTAGGTGAGTGGAGGTGATGGGTTCCTCCACGTTTCCCATCTCCCCTATAACTTCCCTTTATGGGATCGTGGGGGGAGACCGGATCAATATAAAAGATAAAGGGCATGGACTTTGGGCCGCCAGGACTGGGCTACTCGTCCAGGCCCATGGTTTTAAATTCTGGGTACCCACAGTAGTATATATCTCTCGAATACTTACTGTACCTATCCCCTTACGATTTATCTCACTATCGTATTTATTTGAGTATTTACACAACTCTAAGGGCCCTAGTTACCCCTTTATTAATTTCAGTAGTCAAATCAATATTTACCCTACTGGTCTTATTATTAATTCATGCGAATTCATTATCTTCTCTCCGATAAATTATGACACAATTCATCCCAATTTATTCTCTTCTTAACCCTCTCAATAAGACTAAACCATAAACCAAATATAGGCCTACGATAACGTAATAAATCTCTTATTACATTCTAACAAAGTCCCAAAAGTTCCACGATAACCGTTTAGAATAACTAGGCCCAAACAGGAAATTTTTAAATTTTTTCGAGAACTGAACCGATGCGCCCTCTGGACCGACCCGGTTCGCCTAATGGTACTTCGTCTTCTTCGTCCAGTTCATGCATTTTTCCTATATTATCAATTTCCAACTCCTATGTTACTTCACACAAATCATATCCAATAGTCCTAAACCATTTCTACATGTATTAGGATGATTTCTAACGTTATAAGCATATCAATTCTTCACATAATTCAATCAAGAACGAATTAAAACCCAAAACTCTTCCAACAACCTAGTTTTGTGTTCTTTCCAATTATTCATTCAAAAACTTAGATTTTATTCGTGATGATGGGTCCTTATCATATGATTTCTACTTCTTTACAGATAGTAAATCATTTTACATGCAAACCTACCCAATCATGCCTCAAAATCTATTATTTTTCTTCCAAGAATCTTGATTAAATCAATTTTATTTTGAAACCCTACTCAAGGGTAATATAAATTCAAAAACATTGTATATAAACACTTGACTATTGGTTTGTAGGGTCTGATTTCGTGATGGTGATGATGGATTTGTGCTCTTCTCTTCAAATCCTCACTCCTTAATTAATTGTGTTGCAATAACAAGGTGAAGGGCTTTAAGATTCTCCTCTAAAGCTCCACAATTCTTCTCCTCTTCTTCTCCAATAATCTCTTTGTGTTTTTGGTGTTTCTAACGCTAGACCCTTCTATCTAACATCACTTATAGAGGTATAAATTTTGTAAGTATCTAATCAAATGACAAAATGCCCTCAATAGATACCTGTTTGGTCTAAAATTTACCCAAAACCCAAACTATACCCCCCGGGTATACTAATCCATAGAATCGCTACAGCGGAAATATTGCGACTTCTCAAATAAAATCCCATTTTAATTAATCCCAAATTTTAGTTAAACCCTAAAACATGCATCTAGATGATTTATCCAATAAATTAAAGCATACAGGATAAAACAAACAATTTCAGAAAAAAATCCCCCAAAGGGGCAAAACTTTTTATTTCACTATAATTTGTAAAGAACGGTTTACACGGATTACAATGAAAATTTGTTGACTCAGTTTTTATCAATTAAGTCAACAAATTGGTATCAGGATGGGTTACGCTAATTTATCGCGTGATCCTGATTTTTTGAGGATTTACTTTCTAATACAATTTGTCTACTCATGTCTACAAATTGGTATCAGAGCCTGTTGCACAAGTTATTGGGTTTTGATCCTGATTTTTCACAAAAATGACTTTTGGTGGTTTTGATGATGTTCGATGTCAAATTTTTGAAAAAGTTAATTGGAAAATTCACATGAACTCTTGTTTTAAATCTTCTGTTGAAAACGAATCTGAGAGGTGTTCTTGTTGTGAAGGTGTTGGTCACACGTTAGATGAGTGTACCATAAATTTAAAGAAGAAATTAAATAAACCGGTTTCTCGTGTTTCTACCCTTAGTGATTGTGATTCGGAAGAAGAAGTTTTTTATTCATCTAGGCGAGAGCTTCCCACCCATGTGATTAGTGATGATAGTGAGGGTGATGGGAGTGAGGATGAAAGTATAGATGAGCGTGACTTCCAAACTGCTTTCAATGAACTTTATGCTGAATCTTTGAAAAGGAAGAAAGAAATTTTGAAATTGAAACTTCAATTAAAAGAATGTTCTTTAAAAAATAATGATTTTTTAGTTGAAGAACTTAGGTCACATGAGAAAATTATGAAAGAGAAGCTTGAGTATGTCGAGTGTGAGAGAGATAGTCTTAGAGGGTTGATGGAGACTATGAAAAATGAGCTTTTAGAGTTTGAGGATTCTAGACGTGTACTTGAATCTAGGATAGGTAAACTTGAGGTGAAATTGAAAGATTCAAGTAAGGTGAAATTTGATTTGGAGTCTAGGTCTGAAAAACTTGATAAGATTTTAGGCACCGTCGAGATCAAAACAGATAGGGGTGGGATTGGTCTTGAAAAATATGTTGCACCCATTCCCACACGTGTGATAGAGCCTCCTAGGATTTTTAAGAAAGAGGAACCTAAGTTTTTTAGGAAAGAGCCTCCTAGGATCATTAGGAGAGTGCCACCTAGGCAAATTCGGAGAGAGCAACCGAGAAATTTGAGGAGAGGAACACCTTTAGGAAACACACACCGTCCGATTTACACTTGCACACATTATGGTAGGCAAGGTCATCTTAGGAGCTTTTATTACAAGCTTTTAAATGGACTTAGGAAGGTTAATAAAAGAATAAATTCGATTCTCCAAACCCCCACTTGTCGTTACAAATCTATTTGGGTTAGAAAATCGGATTTAGAGGCATACGGTCTTTTTGTTCACAACTCTCGTTTGCTTGCACGTGATTCACCCCATGTGAAATATTTTGGTTGATGGTGTTGGATGTTTGTCATACGATAGTTGTGTTTTTTGATATATTTTTGCTAGCGTTGTGACATGTACTTTTTGTATAAACTTTTGTTTTTGAATTTTTTTTGAAAATATCCAAAAAGATTTTCTTTTTATAAATTTTTTTTGAAAAAGCACAAAAGGATTTTTGTTTTTTTTTTGCACCGTTTATGGATGAACACTTAGGATGACCAAGTCACAACATCATTCCATTTTTCATGTGAATATTTGATAGTGTTTTGAGACAATATATCATGTCATCTTTGTGCTTTATAATGTTTGGAGTCATTAAGATGTAATTAAGTGTTACTTCCAACATGTTTGACTCATAATTTCCTTTATTGCACACATGCATGGATTTGTTTGATTATTGCGCTTATCTATCACATGTTGGTTGAGTGTTTCCATCTCAATTATGTCTATACAACGAACCAAGCGCGATAAAACTTGATAAAAAAAGTTGTACATGTAAGAGCCATTTGTGAGGTTGTGTGTTTTGTTTGAAAACGTTGAAGGGCTACGAAAGATTTTTTTTTATCCTTTGCGATTAAGCCGACGTTTAAATTGGACCTAAAAAATTGAGGAATTTTATTATCCGGGGTCCAAAGAGGTTTAAAAGAGCCAAAAATTTAAAGGCAATAAAAAGAAATTCATGCCAAATATGGGTCATTTAGGTTTTTGCACCAATTCTCTAAAGTTTGAGAATTTAGTTTACCTCCTCTAAAAGAAAATATATATGAGGGAGTTCGGAGGGAGAATAAAAATGGGTTTGCACGTCCTTGAAATTCTTGAAAATGCGCTGATAGTTTTGGACGTTATTGGTATGAAAATCATTTTGACTTTGATTTGTTGATTTGCATAAGACGATGTCGTTTAAATTCAACAATTTTTACACCTAAGGATACTTTTGATGTTCATTCGTTAGGGGTACACATATGCATCGTGCACATATAATTGATTGAGTTGATTTACCTATCGAATGTGTTCATACCCATTCATTCCATTTCCATGACTTGGTTGTTTTTGTTTAAATCCATGGTGTCATTTTTAGTGTCTTATTTTTGCGTGAAAAATTTTGAAAAATTCAAATATAGAATTTTATTTCCTTGTGATATTCTCCATCTGCATTCATTCCTGCTTCTCATATCTGTCTATTTGGGGACATCATAAAAAGGGGGAGAAGAATTATCATATTATGGGGTAGTTTTGAGATGTTGAGATTTGTTTTAAGCTGGAATCTATGTTTATCTCATTTCAAACTCGATACATCACTTGGTATTTGCTTTATCTCATGTGTGTAGGTACTACATTGATGATCTCTGAATTACACACCCTGATGAGAAAAGTTTTGAAGATTTGAAGATCAAACGATGAAGACTTATTCATTTGTATCTTTCCATTTTTGTGTTTATGGAAGGGTAGATTTGTATAGGCAATTTTGTATTTGACAATTTGGATTTTTTGTGTATGTACCGGCATAGACATAGGAGGAGATTTGTAAGGACATTTTTGTCATGTCCGATATCTTTCATTTATGTATGTCGTACACCGCTACATTTGGCACGTCTCTACACGATCTCACTCAACGGCCTCAATCTGAATTTCGGGAATCAAGCATTCATTATCTCCATCATGTGTCCCACATGTGCCTCAACGAGTTCACGTTCCATGATTTTAGGAACTTAATGCAAGTGGTACGCAACAGAAGTCAAAACAGTGAAAGAAGTCAAGATATGGAAGTTCAAGGGCATTTTGGTAATTTTATAGCCACTATTCGGAGGTCTGATCAACTGGAAAGTTGAAGAGATCTCCGCAACGAAGAGAGTGGAAGAAACGTCACCTTAATCCGAGCTACGGTGAAGAAGTTATGGCCCATTGAAAATGGAGAAAATTCTGAGAAAAATACTTAGAAAAATGCTGAATCCTTTTAGCCCCAAACCAGCAAATTTTTGTGAACCGAAGGCCAAGCCGGTTCGGGGGGAGAATCGGTTCACGGTACAAGCCAAACCGGTTTGAGGTACCTGACGCTGGTAAGTGTTTTAAAATCGTGAAACTCTTTTCGGTTTCCTATAAAAGCCCACTTCGGGGGAGTTATTTCACAAGACTTTAAGAGACGTTTTTAAAAGTCCAAATACATATAGTCTTCATATTTTTGAGTCCCAAGACTCATGTTTTGATTCACACATCCTTGCCAAACCTTTGTGAATCTCTTTGTAACCCAAGAACACAACCTTGTGTTTGTTCAACCCAATTTTAATTAATCCCAAATTTTAGTTACACCCTAAAACATGCATTGGAAGAGTCTTTTAATAAATAGAATGATTTATTCATTAAAATGAGAACTAATTTTAATTAATGTATTTCCTCTTTGATCATTGTACAAGAGACTGAAAGATCCTTTTCACCTAATCCATATTTGGAATACCAATTCATTATGAGTTATTTTAAATCTTTGGAAATACAACCCATGCTTGACGATTATAATTCTATTGAGGTTGAATATATTTCCTCTTTATTTTATCCCATTGTTTCCCGACAATTATGACTAATCAAAGATATTATAAAAGTCCTATATTTTATGGACTATTTTATAATGAGGATTTATTTGAAAAAGTGAGATTTCGTTATGTTGTTGGCTATGAGCTAAATTATGAAGATACAATGAAGTGTTCACTTGAAGAGTCCACATCTTGTGAGATTATTAAATACTAGACTGCCTTCCCTACTTTCTAAACATTGTTCACATTCCAAACCATAGAATTAGTACTACATTGGTAGTATCTTAGAGAAATATATCTGCATGCCTAATAACTTTGTGCCTTTTAAGATTTTGAAGGTATGGATGACAACAATTTTAGTTATAGGATGTGAAGTAATTATTTTTGTATAGACAATATGGAGGAATCTCCAATTGACTTCAATGCCATTGGGGAAAATGACACAATGGAGAATATAGTTGAGGGGTGAAACTCATGTGTTAACTCTATGTATGAATATGATGAACCTCCCATTTTTATGAGGAGATTGTACTCCTCATTGTTGTTACTCCTTCAGCACACACCTTTTGCAATACATCACATCTTGTTTTAGAGTTACATGCATTTCCAATTCCCGTTGACTAATTTTCTTGGAGAGAAAAGAGTGAGCGAGACAACGTTCATGTTAAGTTAATCCAACATGCAGCACCACCCATATTCATTGAATCTCTGTTAAAAAATAAGCTAATTTATTTTTCATTTCACATGGTGATTCAAAAATAGTGTTCATCTTTTGAACCAAATTCCTTAGTTTAGGGACTTAAAAGCTTAGGTAACTTACCCCCCCCCCCCCCAACCACCACCACACGCACACACACCGCGAACACAAATTATTCACCATTGTGGTTTTCTTGGAGAAGAGTTGCATTTGTGTGACTGATTTTTCATTGATATGGATGACAAATTTGTAGGGTGTCTAAATTAATTTATTTTTTATTACATTAAAGATAATGATTTTAACGATGTCATGTTAAATTATATCTCATGCTTGTCCTTTAAAGTTTATCTTTTTTCATCCTCGGATTTATAATTGGTCATACATGTTATAGATTTGTGCCCATTTGTCTTAATTTTGATGGACTTGCTATCGGACCTAATATGGGTCCCATAATGGAAAAATAGTGGAATTTTACAAGTCAAATGTCATGTAATGATGGGAGTATATTGGAAAGACCCTCAAATTTTTTGTCTCTAAGTTTATGACTTTATAACTATCCTTAGTTTGTGGTGGGATTTTTCTTCCACCCGAAGGACTGAGTGAGTCCATTTCCATCACCCATGAACACTAGTTTAAATGTTTCAAAAAATTATAAAAGTCATCCTTTAATAATTCTGCATTCATGAGTTGATGATATCATTGTCATTTTCATAAGGAGGTTATATTAGGTAAATTCATTGCATTTTATGTTTGTAGACTTTTGTAAATTTTGGTTTATTTAAGTCATTAAGAATATACATGGTTGATTTGGTGGAATTGTTGTCGGTTCTTGAATTTTGTGAGCATTGGGGCTTTGAATAAGTAATAGGATCATTTCATAATCTTCCACATGTTAAGGTCATTGTGGTCATTTTTACATGTTTTGAAAATTTTGGGTGATTTAAATTGGCGAGAAGTATATTTTTTCTAAATTTCATTATATTGAAACCTCATGGTATTCAAAGTGGTTAGTGGGGAATCTTTGATATATTTATTAGTGTTAAGGTAAATGGAGTAGGTCAACATGCGCGTTGGGGGTGTTCATTATAGTCCATTATGTCGTTACATAAAAATGAGAGTTCATGGTTTGGTAAAATTTCTTTCGTTGTAGCATTGTTGTGTTCTTAGTGAGTCGTGGGACATTCTGGAATTACAAAAAAAATTGCGGTAATTCAGTTCAAGTTTTTAAAAAATTCAACTTTTTGAGTTGTGGTCATTTTTGTCCTTTTTAAGATCAATTGCAAGATTATTTGTTGAAAATTTTAATTTTTGAGGTGACAATAATTATTGGGGGTAATCGTAATGTTGGAATAATATTTTAAATTTTGAGTTGTTAATAGAACTTTGACGAGAGATGTAAAAACTTATTGTTTTAACATGTTTTAAAGCCACCAAAAAATATCTTACTATGGACAAAATATAATTGGTCCCAAAATCAACACATGAATTTATACACAAATTCCAATACTGATGCACATTAATATTTGCCTCTTACACTTTGAGGAAACTCACTATAAACCAACCCCTTCACTAATCAACACGTGCACTAGCCCAACAACAACCCCAATTTGCTACACACCTAATTACCTCACAGCATACTCCAAACTACTCGTAAGCACTCCCAGGACCCCTACACCCAGTGACATAACCCTACCCTTACATTCATATTCAACCTTTTCAATTAACATTTCTTCACAACCTGAGCAAAATTTTACTAACTTTATCACATAAGCACCCACATGAGAAACATTTCACTCATTTACCATTCACCCCACCCATTTCATCACCTTACACAATCACATACCACACTCATTGTTTCCATTATGATTGAGATGCCTCATTTTGACATTCATACATGCTTTATTGTTCATACGCCCATTTTTGGTGATTTTTGTATTGATTATGTGTGTAGTTTCTTTTTTATTTCAGTGCTCTCTTATTGCATATGTGTTTTTTGGTCTTCATTTTCTTATCGAAAATGAGGTGATACCCCTTCCTATTCTTATTTCTCATTTATGCTTACTCCCAAAGTTCTTTATACAATTAGTGATAATAGGGACATTGTAGGATTTAGTTGGGATTAGTGGATAACCATTCTCTTCATGCCATTTGAAAGAACATTTCATCAAATAAAATTATAAAAATAACAATGAATAAAAAATTGAAGAATAAAAAAATAAAAAATATTAAATTCAAAAACATTTTCTTTTCTAGGTTAATTTTAGTCTTACTTTTGTATTTTATTATTTTATTTCACTTTACCATTATTTTCTTGTGATCTAGACACATTAAGATTTTAGGGAGAGGTCCAGGTTCAAGGTTGATTAGCAAGGATAATCCCACACCAAACAAACAATTAATGATGAAGCAAAGATTGAAGTTGATCCAAGGACCTCCCACGGAGATCATGCTCAATTGAGGGATAATGTATTTATAACAAAGATTATAATGTACTTGTATTTGAGATTCGTTGTAATTATTATGTTTACTTAATAATGTTTATGAGGTTAGTCAGTACCCTTGAAGGACCATGTCTGGATGAGCATGGGAGACTCACATGCTCTATTGAATAACCTCATTCTGGGAACCTCCCAAGGATTTGGTGGGGAGGATTGGGAGCAAGGCAATGCTGGAAAAGTAATACCAACCCCTTAGTGCACTTAAAAAAACCTCGGTTTGTACAAAAACAGTTAAATAGATGCTTGAGATACCATCTCTTGGGGGACCTCCCACGAGGGACCTCAGTTCTAATAGTTATCTAAAGATAGCCTTTATTCCCTTGCATACAGTTCATAAGTTATTCAAGCAACCATCAGTCGAGTAACCTCTGTCTGAAGGACCACCTTTGATTGATGGGACATCACATCCCATACACGTTACTGTTCACCAACTTTTATTACGTCATGGTATCTGAAATTTTAGGAACTCAAGGAAATAGCACTCAAGTGAGTTTATTCCTAGGATGAACTTTTGGGATGCCACATCTTAGGATATTGTCCTTTCATACATCTTAGGATGAACTTTTGGGATGCCACATCCCATCCTAATTAATGCCACAAGACCTGTGCTAAGCCCAAATTGTTTCTCGCCAAAATATCATAGCTTTTACATTTAATGAACTATCTTTGGCATTAATGACATCGTGCTTTTAGCATTAATTGTGGCCAATTGCATTTAACACAAATAAGGTCACTCGAGTGGCCTTTTCTTTATATTTACCCCAGTAGAATATTTCCAGAGGATAGGATTTTGAACCCAGAATTATTATGGAGATTTCTCTAAACAAGAGAAATTGTTGTGAGACCATCATTGTGTAATCATCCTCTTACCTCCATTAATACCATCACTTGACATAGGTTACTACCTTTCCATTATTGCGCTAAGGGTGCTTGTTTCTTCTCCCTCCAAACATGTTTCTTGTGGGGATTCTTTTATTTATTGCGTTTCACGAGCATTTATGTTGTAAATACCACATTTAATACATGTTTTGGTATTGAAGATTATTTTGACTTGCACTTATTGTCACCTGTGATTGTTCTTTATCATTAATCATTATCTTGATAAGGGGTTACGCCTCGGTTAATACTATTTATATTTCAAGAACCCACATCTTACATTTGGCGAGTCTGCTGTAGAGGCATTCTCTTTCGAAAGATGATAGATGATTACATAGCCAAGAACATACACTTTGATGCTATTAAATGTGAGGCAGAAGCGGGCCTCGCTATGTTACCGAAAGGGGAAAGATTGGCACAAGCGAATCCTAGCTCGTCTACTCTGGTGGTCCTGGTACAAACTAGTTCCCATCCTCCTAGCATGGAAGAAGTGACGAAGGAGTTGATAAAACTATTGGCGACAAACAGAGCTGAAGGAGAGGGATCCTCGGTGTATATCGATTTTAGTACTTCGTACTCGGAGGAGTATAATAATGAGACCTACCCTGTAGGGTATATTCCACCCATTTTTAAAAAATACAAAGGAAAGGGGGGATCCCAAACAGCATGTGAAAAGGTTCGTTGAGAGCCTTAGGGCCCACTACAATGATAAAAAGATGAGGTTGAGAGAGTTATCAAAATATCTAATCGATCAAGCTTACATGTGGTGCTCATACTTAACTCCGGGGATTGTGGCCTCCTGGGAAGATATCCATATGTTGTTCATATAGAAGTTCTTCCTGGCGGAAGATGAGTTCACATTGACACAATTGGCTCGAGAAAAGAAAAATCCTAGCGAAGATGTTGTAACCAATATCAGGACGTTTTACGAGTGCTCTCTAGATGTGAGAGAGGAAACTTAAAAAGATAAACTCTTGCAAGTTTGTGCAGAGGGATTGTTGTCTGATTATATATGTCATCTGATAAATGATATGCAAGAAGGTACATTTACAGCGTTCCTAAAAGTAGCAACGAATATTACCTTAGTGGTGAAACCTCTGCCACCTCCACCCACTTCAGTAAGTTTATTACTGAGGCCGTCAGTCATCTTGGGGAGGGGAATACCCCCGAGGTTAAATTACACAAATGATGAATATAGAGGATAAGTAGGCGGAATCAAAGAAGAAGAAATAAGGGCAACAAGAGAGGGTTTGATGGCAAAGATGATCTTCCTGAGCTACCTTGCATGCTGGAGCTAGATCTAGATATCTATAACTATATGGTCCTTGATAAGGTGTGTAGGCCTATCAATGGTAGTACAACATAGTCGTAACGAGTAGACGGGAATAACTCAAAGTTTTGTATAGTACACAAAAAGGTGGTCCACCTAACCAAGTCGTGTTTCTCACTAAGAAGATTGATTAATCTGCACATCAAGAAAGGGTACATTCAGTTGCTCAAACCAATATAAACGATGATCCTTTGTCGGCTCATGCCTAGCACTTTTGACGTAGAATCAAAGCGGCTAATGAGAGAACAATGGTCCTCCAGTGAAGATTTTAATGAATCACTGGAGGAATGTATGTTTTATATGTCTCAATTAACATAAGAAGATGAGGTAAGACGAATGGGATCCCATTAAAGACTTGAGCAGGCAGATGGAGGCTTCATCGTTAGAAACGGTGAATGTTGGGATAGCATACAATGAGCCTACCTACAAAGATATAGAAGAGGTATACGAGATGGAGGAAAATCAGGTTGATCCCTAGGTAGAGTGTGCCATAATTACGCGATCGCAAAAGTTTAGTTGGTTCTCTAATTAAGTGGGGTTACCCAAGCACTCACGATTGGAGGTTACGAGAGATATCTTGGAGATCACCAAGAAGAACATATCTCCAAACCTTAAGTGGAAAGGGCATATGGCCAAGTTAGTAAGAAGGTGACTCTCAGAGGTGACATTCTTAGCTTATAGATTGGTCAGGTATCCCCATAACAGACCACTCTATGTTACAGGTGGTGTGATTGGTTGCATCTTTAATCATATTTTAATGGAAGGGGGAGATTCCATCAATATCATGACGATTGGGTCCTTTTATTCTTGTGGTTTGTTTGAGACAAGGATTGTACAGAATCCGTAGTCTATCTCAGGATATGACAATCAATCTTCCAAGCCCATCGAATATGTTATGGGGATCAGAATGGGTAATATCACTTCCCAAATTAAGTTTCGCATAATAGAGTGCAAACCATCAAACCAGTTGATGGTAGGAAGGGTATGGATGCATAACTATGGGTTGATGCCTTCCACGTATCATCAATGCGCCAAGGCAAATATCAATGGTAAGGAGATAGTCATTCGAACATCTAAGTAGTCGTTCGCATAGGAAAATGCTCATTTGGTAGATGTTGCCTTCTACAAAGAGTTGGCTGAAGAAGCTACCGTATTTATAAGGTACACTGGGGGAACTAGAGTTCCTAGCACTCGTGAGAGGGGTCGTGCCCCTGCCGGACTAGTGGATGCCTATGAGGAGGAAGAGATTATTCAGGAGACGATAAGGCCCCCTAGTTTGTCTAGATAATTACGCGATCAAATGACTCCAAGCATCGATTCAATTAAACATCAAGTCCAGTGACAAATTGTACTCAGCAGGTTATCTACGAGAGAGTTAGACAAAAATAGCTGCAAAGTATCGCACCAAGAAAAAAACTTTGAAGGTGTGAGCAAGCAGCTGAAATCCTAGATAATGAGGCTAACTCGATCTATGAGTGTTTGCAGTGTCTGGTGATCGATAATTCCAATATTTAGGAGTTCTTGGAACAAGAGACTGAATGTATTAAAGTGAGAACAAGATCACAAGTGAAAGAACTGGAAAAGATATATTTGATAAAGGAAGATGATGATCCTGGGATAATATTTATCTTGAAGGACCTTGATGGTGCATCGAGGGAAGTGATAGTTGAACTTCTTTGAGAATTCAAAGATGTGTTCACTTGGAAATACATCGAGGTACGAGGCGTTGACAAGGAGGTGAGCTTCCATAAGTTGAATGTGTTACCCTCATCTATCCCGATGAAACAAGTTGCTTGAACATACGAAGTTGAGATGGATTTGAAGATCAAGGAGGAAGTCCAAAGGTTTCTCACAATAGGTTTTATTGTCCTTATCCAACATTGTGCCTGTGGGGAAGAAAGATAAAAGTCAAATCAGGATCTATGTGGATATCAAGGACTTGAACTAGGTGTGTCCAAAAGATGAGTTCCCGTTGCCTTCTATCAACATCTTGATAGATGTAACGATGGGGCATGAAATGTATAGAGTCATAGACTGTTATATGGGGTACAACCAAATCAAGATGAATCCAACAGATGCCGAGAAGACTTCCATTTGAACTATTTTCAATAACTTCATGTACAAAATTATGCCTTTTGGACTAAAGAATGCATGAGCTACTTACCAAAGGATCATGATGGATATATTCCATGATCTCTTCCACGAGATTGTTGAATTTTATGTTGATGATTTGGTAATAAAGTCATAAAAGGAGGTTACTCACCTGGCAGACTTGAGGAAGGTGTTCGCTTCGTATAGGAAATAAAAGTTGAAGATGAACCCTCTCGAGTGAACCTTGGGACTGACAAGTGGAAAATTCTTGAGCTTTGTGGTTAACCGGCAAGGTGTCAAAATGGATATGAATAGGCAAGAATCCATCCTCAATGTGCTAGGGCCTAAATCTATGAAGGATTTGAAGTGCCTCTTGGGGAAAGTTTCCTACCTTAGAAGGTTTATGCTCGGGCTTGCTGAGGTTACTCACCCATTGATGGAGCTTCTACAAAAGGGGACCAAGTTTGTGTTGGAGCAGCCACATCAAGAGGCCTTGGACTAGTTGAAAAAACATTTGACATCTCCCCAAACGATGATTCTTCCAAAGGTAGGTATTCCTTTACAACTCTATCACACATCCTCTGGAAGATCAATTGGAGCATTATTAGCTCAAGAGGTAGATGGTGTAGAGAAATCTAATTATTACTTAAGTCAAATTATACATGGGCCTAGGGTCAAATACACTAGTATTGAGAGGCACTATTTAGCCCTTATTTTTATTTCATAAAATCTCAGGCATTATATGTTGTCTTTTACGGTTCACTTTGTAACTAGATGTGATCCCATTAAGTTTTTGCTTACTAAAATTATGCTAATAGGCAGGGAATACAAATGGTTTCTCTTACTTTCAGAGGATGATCTTAAGTGAGTGGTCCCTCGAGCCATCAAGAACTAAGCTTATGCATATATATTGGCCATATTCCCATCAAGGACTTTTAAGACACCAATTTAAGAGCTTTCAGGCGATGACTTCAAGCCAACTACCTGGTAGGCAGTTTGGAGGGACCGAAGGCAAAGGAGGAGCAGGAGTGATCCTGAGCAAAGGGGGAGAATAAGTCTGACTATCCTTCAAGTTGAACTTCAGATGTTCGAATAATGAGGCTATATACGAGGCTCTGGTGTTGGGGCTATAAGAAGCTCTGAAAAGGGGCATCTAGATGCTCACAATAAAGGCGGATTCCAACTTAGTGGTAAAATAGGTGAACGGTGAGTATGCTCTAAAGAACATGAGTTGGGCACCCTACCGAATAATTATATAGAGGTTGCTCGACCAGTTTCACGAAGTGAAGATAAAAAATCACCCTCGGAATGATGAACAGACATGTTGATGGCTATGCTATAATTGCTCAGAAAATTACCTTCGAAGGGGAATCAACAGTGATTCTAATCACTAAGAGGACAGCTCCCATGACCATAAGTGAAATGCTACCCATCAATGATAGCAATGACTGAAGAAGAAAGATAAGGAAGCAACTAGAAACTGGGGAAGGACCGTTAAGTTTGGTTCACCTTACATAATATTTTGTCACTGTCGACAATTTGTACTACAAAAATAAAGGGGGGTGGTTATCCAGGTGTGTGGACCCCGAGGAATCTGAGAAGATATTGAAAAAAGTACATGAAGTTATCTATGAGACCACAAAATTCCCTTTGTACCAGAGGATAAAAAGAGTAGGCTATGTTTGGCCTATAATGAGGCAAAATGTTGCGTTGCTATAAAAAGAATGTGAAAAATGCTAGTTGTATTACCAGGTTAACGAATGCAACTTTATCGAACAATAATTGGATTAAAGGTAGTCGTACATAGATATGTTAGTGGATGGAGTCATGCCAGCAGATAAAGATGATGCTACAAGACTTAAGAGGCAAATATCCAAATATTATACTTAAAACAGTCAACTCTATCGAAGGGTTTATCACGATAGACCTCTGAGATGCATCCGATTAGAAGAAGTAGAGGAAGTCTTGAAGTAGGCCCAAGAGCCAAGTCATATCGGGGGACAAAAACTCTATAACAAACACATGACTTTGGGGTATTTTTGGCCCACCATGGAGAAAGACTCTGCGAATTTAGTTTTAAAATGTAAGGCATGCCCACTTCAGGGGAATATGATTTATACCCCATCGGTGGACCTACATTATCTCTCTACTCCCGTCCTATTCCATACATGGGAGTTTAATCTAGTAGGGGAAATTAATCCCTACTCTAGGGGCAAGATCTAGATACTTATTGCTACATAGTATTTTACTAAATGGGCAGAGTCTATAACATTAAAGAAGGTTACTGCAGGGGTGGTTGCTCGATTTATGAAGGAGTACATCATCTCCCAGTTTGGAATTCCTCAGATCTTTCTCTCAGTTAATGGCACTCTCTTTGTGAATAATGAAATAACATTTCATACACAGACATACTCGATTATCCATCATAAGTCGACTGTGGCATACCCAAAGTGCAACAGGCAGGCAGAGGGTACAACAATACTTTGGTAAATATCTTAGCAACGATGCTGGAGGATTTTTTGGGGACTTGGGATGACAAGATATCGGAGGTCTTATGTCTTACAGAACAACAAAGAGGAACTTACATGACACACTCCATTCTACTTAGTGTTTGAAGCTAAAGCTATCATTCCAGTTGAGTTAGAGATACCTTATGCGCGGTATAACTTACGGAGTGCAATGCTTACTCACAGTTGACATGTACAATTCGAAGCACTTGAAGAACACAAGGATAATGCAAAGAGGAAATTAGAAATGTATAAAAAGAAATTATCCAGATCTTATGATCAACTAGTAAAGTATAGAAAGTTTAAAGAAGGATACTTAGTGTTGAAGGCTTGCACAAGGAACATTCAAGGTCTCTCATTACCCAAGTTTGAAGTTAATTAGGAAGGAACTTATGTTGTTAGAAAGGCACACGACTCAGGCTACTGTGAGACCTCGAATATTGAGGAAGTTTTAACCTTCAAGAAAAATAATAAGTGACTCAAGATTTACTATGTTTAACAACACTTGTTAGTTTATCCTTACTCTGCTTTGCTTAGTTTATCTATATTTAATTTTCACATACCTTACAAGTTATTCGAGAGGCTGTTCTCATAACTTAGCAAAGTGCGTGAATTCTATTATAATAAAAGGATGTTGCCAAATAAAATAATCAAAGTTTTTTTTATGCACAAATGTAAACCACATAAGAGAAAAGTTGCGAAACAATTCCATTAAATCCATCAAAAAGAGCAACGTACATAAAACTCAATCACGAGGTCTGCAGCCTCAACATATATATGATAGGAAGTAAAAAAAGGGAAAGAGCTTAATAGTCGCTTGGATTGTCAATAATGAACCATAAATTAGAAGAGTCAAGCAAGCAGTGATGATGATGAGGCAAGGAAGCCTCCAAAGAAGTCTGCTCATTGGCTAAGTCAGCCATAAACTTTACATGACATTCCATTTCCTGATGGAGATTGCCTAGTTTTTCTTCTGCGTTGGCTAAAGCCTCTCAAGTAGCTGTCACTCTCTCTTTTGCCCTGAGAAATTTTAGGATTAGACTCGTTATCTCCTCAACAGTGGTGGCCTATGAGCGATTGGAATATTGAAGTCAGGCATAAAAAGCAGGAAGATCAGCTTTCTTAAAGGCCCTCAATAGTATCATCAGCCAAGTTAAGGAAAAACCATCACTCACGAGAAAGTTAATTTTTCCCATCAATTGTCTAACTTTTAAAGCTCCAAGAGACTGTAGTGGAGTGTTCAATACTTCGCTCAAAATGGTATAAAGTGCGAGCAGTCGACACGCCATCATTATGGGCAACGGTTGAACACGGTGAGAGATAAAGGTTGAAGGAAACCATTTAAGAGTCTCTCGAGCAACTCCTGATGAAGAGTAATTAGAATATATGGAAAATCTTGAAGTAACTGCCTCACAAAGATAGCAGGGACGACCTCAGTAGGATACACGTTAAAAGCACTATCACTGGTAGAAGGGCGCCTTGTGTTCGAGTCAATATCCCCTTCTTACATCGCATACGCATGTACTCGAGAGGCCTCTCCAGAAATTAGGCTCATACGGGGAAAAGCATCCCGCCCCATCACATCTCCAACAGTCATGGACTCTACCACGGTTTCTTCATGAGCACCTTCCTACTCAATTAACTGAACAGGCCCTTCCACATGCACAAGCTGCTCGACTTTAACCTATATATATATATACCAGTCATAAATACAAAGTTAGGGGACTGAGAGTTGTTAAAAAAATGACAGCATGACCCTATTTACGGAGGCATGACCCTGGTTATGGGAGATTAAAGTCCTAATTTACTAGGCATGACACTGGTTATGGGATATTAAAGTCCTAGTTTAGTAAGCATGACCCTGGTTGTGGGAGATGAAAATCCTTATTTACTAGGCATGACCCTAGTTATGGGAGATAAAAGTCCTAGTTTTCTATGCATGACCTTCATTTATACGAGATGAAATCCCTAATTTACTAGTCATGCCTAAAAGTTCTAGTTTATTGGCATGTTTAACAATGTTTATTGGGAATAAGTTACTTCAAAAAAATTAGAAGTTGCTTTGAAAAAAAGCCAAAGTCATTTGAAAACTACCTTAAATAAAAAAGATAGATGAACCAAATGGAGGAATTGTACCTCCTCTTCCAAAACTACCAAAGTTGGGGTTGGTTCAATAATAGGAGGAACTACCTCCAGGATCACTTCAGTGGGATTCTCTACATCAGTAACAGGAACAGCTTGCTCCTAGGTCATTTCAACAAACTTTCCTTTCTCAACATCACTCGTACGAACTACAGTTGCACCAAAACCTACAACACCCTCAACCTCTCCCATCTCTACAGGCAGTTCCACAGCCTCTACCCACCAATTTCCCCAACCCCCTCCACTCTAAGGATGGAGGGAATGAAAAGGTTAACAAGGAATTATTCATTGGCTAATGGGGTGTGGTCACAAGTATAAGCGCCTATCAAACATTCTCATGAGCTACCTAGGGGAAAATGGCCTGAAGTTACAAAGAGAATAAAGTGGGAATTAGATAATAGGCATGTATAAGAATATATGATTACAAGTGTTCAAGGGAAAAATAACTTACCATTGGAGTGGGGTCAGTAATGGGAGGTTACCTAGCCTCTAGGCCAACACTTTTTTCCTTCTCTTTATGAAGAACAGCCATGTTGCGTAAGAAAGAGGAGTCAGGCGAATAACCACTACTCACAGACCCATTATCATAAAATCCAACACTTGCATATAATGGGGAACCCACAGTTACCTCGGGAACATTTATGGCAGTTGTTTTTTCCATCAGAATGTATGCGGAATAATAAAAGGCTTCGGTCATGGCTTCCTCCATATCGGGTTCTAATAATGGTTCATCCTCACCTATAACGATACCTTCTAGGGTACTAAAATAACCATAAATATGTGGACAACAAGCAAAGAGTTAGCAAATAAAAGAAGAGAAAATTACATACGTTACAAGTATGGAAAAAATATATATACCTCCTGATTAGTGGCAAAATCATCCAAGATGGTATAGTCTTGTGGAGGTGATAAAAGTTTATCTGTTGAATACATCGTGCATAACTTACGCTCCCGATGCAGTAAAGGAGAATGTTCAGGAGTTTCTTACTCCTCTTTTTCTTCTTAAGTTTCCACCTCATATTCCTCATATTCTTCCTCCCCTTCCTCATTTTCCGCCTCCTCGTCTTCCTCAACCTACTCTTCTTCAAATATAACTTTCACAACGCTAGACGCCCTAGTTGCTGACATGCTACGCTTATTGTTGCTTCTACGAATAGCGGGAGTAAATAAAATCCCCCTCATAGACATTTGTCCTCAATGGAGGCTCTATGTTGGCTAGAATATTGATCCCATTGCTTGTTTAAATCCTCAAGAAGCTTACCGACTAGCTCAGTCAAAATGGGAGCAATGGTCTTGGAGGATGGAGGGGCCTCCATAGCAGTAGGTGCAGCAGCTTTCTAAGTGGGTAATTTTCTCTTAACCCTCACAGTTTCCCCAGTGGAGGCACCCCGGGGAGTATCCTCCTTAATCACAGTCCTTACAGCAGCCTCCTCGCCCAAGTGTAATGCATGAGCACCCTTATTCTTCTTCTTTGTTATTTCCTTCTCCATGGGAGACAAGGCAAGGATCTCATCAAGAATAGTGTCGTTGGTGGTGCTTAATGGGAATCTAGAATAAGCAATGGAACAGGTCCGAGGACCTAACTCTGTAATAGGAAATCGTTCAATGGATGTATAACAAGGTTGGCGAAGAATGTTTCTTTAAAATCTTCCCGATTAATTGGGCCAAAAGATAGAAAGCTAAAGCTCAGACGTACCTGCCTGAGTAGACTTACTGGGTATCACAGGGTTACCAGGGTAATTAAAAGACAAATTGACGACGATTGAAGTGAGAAATTGCCATAAGCAAAGGAGAATTTTGATAGTTTTTCATGGGTGATGTGACTCACCATAGGAACACCTTGGTCATAACTTAACTACATGGCTACTCGGTTAGGCGAATAAATTGAATAGTGTGAAGACCATTCAGTATAAAAGGGCAGATAAGAAGGGGTAAGAATAAGAGAAACACTATGTAATACCTCGTTCATTTATGGATAATTAAATTACATGAGTGGGTGTAATTTAATAATTTGAGAAATTTTAAGTGAAAGAAAATTTTAAGTGTGGTTAAATATTAATTGGTGAGTTTTGGATTATTATCGATGTGTGTAATATTTACTTATGGGCATAAGTAAATGAAGTTGAGTAATTTTACATCAGGTCGTGGTGGGGAAAAGCAACAAGTAATAATATTTTTTTTGGAAAAATACGTGTGAAGTTTTATTGGATTTTTTTAAAGGTGATTTTTTTATAAGTGACTCGAATGGGGATTTCGAGTGCACAGTTGGTCCCGAATGAGCTGAAATAGTCAAAATAGAGTACTCGGGGGTAGTGTTTCCAGGGACTTTTTGGATTAATAGGGACTCATATTTACGAGTCAATTTTATGTTTAATAAGTGGATAACCCTTATTTTCTCTCTTATAAGCCACGAGAGAAAGAGAAAAGAGGAAAGAAAGAAATAAAAGAAGAAAGAAGAAAAGGGACAAAACGAGGAGACTCGAGCCAAGCTCCAACGAATTCCGGCACGAGGTCATCGAATTTATCCAACGAGGCAAGTGTTTAACTTGATTTAACTATTAAGTGTGTTTATTGTTCATATTATAGTTGGTGATGAAAACTATAAGATTTTGGGTTTGGGATTCTTGCACAAAAATGGGTTTTTCAGAAATGATTTCATATAAATTGATGTGTTGACAAATCCATATGATATCTAGGTTAAAAACCCATATTAATGGTGGAATTTTTGGTGAAATATTGAAAGATATGTGTAATGTAGAATTAAAAGGATTTAGGGTTTAAATCTTGTTAAATTTGATAAATCCCATGAAGTAATTGATGTGTTGGTTAAATCATAGTGCGTAGATGATTCTTTTGATGGTTGGGGAGGGTAAAAATCATAAGTTTCGGAGTTGGAAGAAAAAATGAACTCCCGAACTGATCAAAACCAGATCGATTTGTTTGGGGGGCTATCGGTTTGGTTCGTTTATTTCAAAACCGGATCGGTTCATTTTTAGGCCATGGGTTCGGCTCGGTGATAACAAAAAATTTGAAAGATTTTTTTGAACTAAAAAGGATTAGAGAAGAATTCCTTTTGGAGATGAATATAAGGGATCCGATATAAAGTGTGAGGACCTCTAAGTGATAAAGTGAGTGATGTATAAATCTCAAGTTAGTGCGAATAAGATACGGGGTATAAATTTTAGGAATGTTTGGGATGAACGACATTCGAGGAATTATTCGGTGGGTTCGTACATATATATTTATGCGTGTAGAATATATATATATATATATATATATATATATATATATATATATATATATATATATATATATATATATATATATATATATGCCGAATATATATATATGAGAAAATCCTAATGTGCGAATAGGATGGAATTAGAATACTATCCAGACGTGATAAGCTAATATTCGAAAGTAATGAATGGGATAATTATATCATAAGTGAGAGAATACTTATGGGATTAAAACAAGTTGTGTGTATACTTATGAATTTATACGAATTGATATACTCAGGATTATAGGCTAATGCCAAGAGAGATAGGCATAGATAGCCGAATTTGATGCTCTATATATATAGGGGTATAGAGAGAGTATATATATTATATGATTATAAATATATTTGTATGTGAATGATATATTTATGTGAAGCATACCCCTCTAATGCTATCATGGAAAGTTGCGCAATGTGGGTGAGGCCCCTGGCTTGAAGAGCAGGGAGCGTATAGTCCCCAGGCCATAGCGTCCATTTTTATATTATGTGGAATTTATCCGGGGTAAGACGTTTTGGGTATGATTCGTCTTATTTCCAGTAAAGAACTATGGTCGCTTCCCATACATTGTGATTTGATTTTTACCAAGTCAGTGTGAGAGTCCGACCGCTGGTACCCGAGATGATTTGTGAGTATGCCCTGGAAGATGATAGCATTAAAAGACTGCATCCATTGAGTTATAGCTCTGAGGATGGTTATTGTACTTATATATAGTGAGATATATAATTATGGATATACTTGATGTGTATAGTGTGTGTGTGTGTGTGTGTATATATATATATATATATATATATATACGGACAAAATAAAGAATGAAATGGGGAATAATTTCCAGATCATCTAAGAGCATAAAATCCGGAATAAAATATGTGATATATGTATATAAATACGAGAATATTATATACGAGATAAATAACACTAAAATGTGAATAGTGTATAATAACTAGTGGAAGTTATTCATAATGAACGGATAAATTATAAGTGAGAATTAAAATGCATAAGCTCGATCGAAAGCTTAGGATATTATATACGCGATGTAGGAGTTAGCATATGGTGACTTAGAGGTTTTGGGAGATGCTAGTTAGGATGGGTAACGTAACTAGGGTGTTTAAAATACATTCGTTAGGTGTGCAATATTAGATGAGAGGTGAGGGGTATTTCATGTGAGTGTGACATCAGTTTAAATATGGATAATAACTTATTTTAAAATATTAAAGTGTGTTAAGAACTTGATAAAATGTTTTTCAAAACCCAGACTCTGACCCGTATCTATCTTTCCTTTTTTCCTTTGTTATACTTTTTAGGTGTCCAGACACAGGGACGCTTGGATGTCTATTCTTTCGAGTCAGAGTTGCTGCGGCAGCTATGGATGTTGGTAGGAAATTATTTAGACGCTTTTCTCCTTGTGATCTAGATAGGAGGTATTGTGAGTAATATTCGGGCATGTTGCCCAACTGTTGTCTTTTATTTTATTTACGGCATTTTTATTTTATGCCCCTTCGATATAGTTGTATGAATGTTTTACCAAAAGTTATTGGTTATTGTTTTATTTTTCGGTTCAGTTGTTGTTTATATATTTGTGTGGGTGGATTTAATTGTGCGCTTAAGTTAAAAAGATTAGAAAGTTTAAAATTTGATGCCAGACCTAATAGGTTAGTAGTAATTAAATGGTTTTCGACACTGATACTGAGAATGAAACCATTTGAGATTCTTGTTTAATTTGATATAGGACTGATCACCCGGTATTTTATTAGGCAGGATGTCACAGGTGGTATCAGAGTATCAAGTTCTAGTGTCCTTAGGAATCTGTGGGGACGTACTATGCTTTTAGCGTTGCCTTCTATTTGACATATAGCCCTATGTTTAAGATTGTTGATTCCTATGGTGAGATTTCGCTCTCCTGCTATAATGTATAAAAATAAGTGAGTCTTATTTGAGTTCGGGTGTGATTCGTATGTCGATTACGCATAGGACGACCAGTGAGGGCCGTTGTGAGTATAGCTGAAGGTAGGGATCAGTTGTAGTTGAAGAATATTTTGGGGATAAAGACCGTAGTTGAGGTCACCCCTATTACTGATCAGGGAGATGGGGCTACAAAGACTGCTAGGGTACAGCATAAATTTTCAGGTACCGCTATAGCAGAATGTGGTGCCAAATTAGACTCACACAGTGTGGTTAGAATGGGAGAGAGTCAGACGAGTGTTGGAAGAAGACCATTCATTGGAATTTTAAAAAATGCGAATATCGTGTGTGTTAGCCGATGGACGTAAGATACCCAGGGGCTTTGGCATATAATAGGTAGTAGTATACCCGGGAGTGAAAAATTGGGGTAAAATTTTTCTTAGTTGGTGGGAGTCAACAACCATATTTTGAAAGGTGAAAGATTATGCCAATGGAAGGATCTTAGGTATGGTTTGACCGCAAGTTCCTTCATCTGTTGTTCATAAAGAGATGTGAATCAGGTTCTGAACTTATCATAAGAAGGTTGAACAGCGGATTCACCTCCTCCTTCGAAGTAATAGTGTTGGGAATTTGGTCAGCAATGGACCAGAAGTGGTCAAACTCACCAAAGTATGGGGCATGACGATAGCGAGCCCATTGGTATTTATGGGCGTGAGTGCGTGGAGAATCGCTCCTGGCGTAAGGAGTCTTTTTAATGATAAGAGTCATGGGTACACAAAGGAAGCTAGAAAAGAAGGGAAGGGCGAAGTGTTTGCAAAAGATAAAAGAATGATCTTTTCTCTCTCTTTTTAAAAGAAATGTTGCAGAAAACCCTCAAAGGTAAAAAACCCTAAGTCTAAGTGTTTCCCATTGATAAGGGGCAAAAAAATATGGATAGGAAGCAATGGTGTCAATAATGCACACGCGAGTAGGTGGGCGTATTCAAAAGAATTCATAAGTACATCTGAGGTGGTGATGTATGAAGTCCCTCGCATGGCTTACACGTTGCGTGATGGCACGAATCCAAACGTGATAATGATTACAGTAAACTGGCGACGCATGAGGTGCCTCGTGTGGGACACATGCGCAGACCCAAACTCGTCGCGTTTAAAGTGGGGGAAATGAATCTCAGTTGCAAATAATTCGAAGCGACACCAATAATGATGATTGACATTGGAAATTCAAATACTGCTATGAAAAAAATCCTTCTCCTTGGGGAAACAAAACGTTTTGGGAGGAATTCTGAAAAACCATTTATCCTTCCCCAATGAGTCGAATAATCCCCATTGCACCCAAGTATAACGTGTTGCCCCTAAGATGTAGCAACCCCCATTTTCTCACGTAAAGGTTGGCTAGACACGATACACCAAAGATGGGGCTTATCAATAATTTATACCATTCTCATCACAAAAAAATATATAAACGTTGCTTTTATTATTCACCAAATTTAACAATTAAATAACAATGTCTGAACAAACTAAATACAAGTGTAAATTGACATAAATACACCATTGGCTTATGCCCATAAAAATCTCGATATGAAATAAACTAACTAAATGAAGAAGTACAACCTATACTAGAATCAATGGGATGGAATATGCTACATCCAATGAGACTGTAAGTCTAATCCATCATCAGTCCTGTTGTCCCTATTTATGAGAAAACCTGCGGGGGAAAACATTTATAATTTTGGGTCAGAGCCCTAGATTTAGAAGGATTATTCACCAATAAATATGCAAAATGTAACTAACTCATACTTCACCTCTCTCCATCGACGCTCTCATGTATTAAGTATCTCACCTCTTATCTAGAAGTAATCCTACTCGTATCCTCAAACACATACCAATTATGAACTCCAATGTTTAATCTGACATGCAAAAATAAAGCTATTTAATCGTGCATCAACTAAAAGTGGGTGTTACATCTAAACACTATAGTCCACGGATTTAACTTCATAGTGTTGTCCACTAAGTTCTATATAAATTCAGTGTATACTTTTACGTCATATGATGTTCCTTAACTTTAGTCTATCTTGTCAGACTATTAAACTTTTAATTTACACCATTATCCTCTACACCGTTTAGACTATAGGTTTCATTTTCGCTAATTACCGTCTACATCCTTAGACTGCCAATTATTGTTCTCATTAATAATTGCCTACCGCATTAAACATTAAAACTCAGTTTTGTCACCAATTATTCATACCACTATATCCAACTTTTTTATCATTAAGTATTGTATACATCTATAGACTATGAGAACGCATTCTCATACAAGGCATACCATAATGTCTATATATATATATATATATATATATATATATATGTATGACACATAAAGACATCTATCTTTGGCATCATGTTCATGCTCTATCAGTAATACTCGAAGGAGTCACTTATCCTAAATCGGGTAACAATAAAATATAAGCAAGTGGGGCGGTACTTACGCAGTACACCAATTCACGGCCCATACCCAGCGGTGACAAAGGATCCCAACATCAACACCTACCTCTCGTAAGTCGCATTGCTACGTAGTACCTATAATATGACCTAACACTACGCCTAGCCCACCTGTACCGACGTGTGCTCCGGTCCCGAACGCGTGCAACCCCAACCGATAGGACGGTCCACGAACCCAGGTATATCCACACAAAATAATATAATACATACTATCATCCAATATATATATAAGCAATTACTCTATAACCACTTTTACCCCAGAAATATCCATCCATATAAATATAGCCTTCTTGGCTTAATCATAACATTTTAGTAAGTTATTACATAACCCATTATTAAATCGCTATCCTACGACTACTCCCCAATTAATTATCAAGTCCCATATAATGCCTCCTAGACTCACTTATTCATTTACTTGATTATTTACTTCATTGTATACACGTATGTAGTTATCCCATACTACTTATCTCAATTTAAGTATTACTTCCCATATTTTGTTCTCTTAGGTACAAGATTATATGTACAAATATAAGGACTCAACTAAGTGAATAAGGATTATATGTACATATATAAGGAATCCACTAATATGAATAAGTAGTTTCACCCTAACTACTATCACAACCGTTACTAACCATTTAAATGCAGCCCACTGGGCTTAGGGTGCATTTCTACTTAGTATCTTTATACAGTAATAATTTGAGGGAGCTAACCATTAATTATATTCTCAAGCATTTGACTTATCTCTAATAAGTAATTCTTTTATTTAAACCTACCCCGTCTTAATCATAAATTTATCATCGTATCTTTTAGGGTCTTATCATCTATGTGCCCCTGCCAAAATTGCCCAATCATCTAGTTCATCCCTGCCTTTTAATATTTTTATATTATATGGCTTTATTCAAGAATTGCACATCAATCATCTTGTTCATATAGTTAACTTGTACTTTAAGTTATCGCCGTATCACAAACCCATCCCGATTTGACTATGCATATAAGTTCATACCAATATCATTAATATTTTAGAATAAGTCTCTATCCCTAACTTGGACAAAAATGGTCTCGCACATCCTTTCGTAAAAAAAACATAGCTAATTCAAAAAAAATCATATAAATACGGGGTCGGCGCCCACGCGATCATAACGAAAAAATCTACAAGAAGGTGTACCGAATCTATTTGGTTTCCTAGTAAGCCAAGAACAAGTTTCTTCTAAGACGGGATTTTTCCAACAAAATTAATACGTGTCTCCAACCTTCAAAAAGCTTCAAAAACTTAATATATAGGACGGATATGATCTTAAAAACGATATGGGATCATTCTAAACATGATTCAACATCTAAATCATTTTTGAACCAACATTAAATATTCAATAATTCTCAAGAATTTCTAAGCATGCAAGTTCTAAAGTTTCATCTTAAATCTCAACAATTCCTTTCTTCCAGAATATGATATCAATCTTACAACATGATTTATCTAATAAAATCAATAGATTACTTAACATCAATTCATATATAACATGTATGGATTTACATATGGATCATCTAATTTTTTATCAATTCTTGCACAATTTAAAGAACCTCTAGATATGAAGCCCTAGATCATCTTTCAAATCCTATTCTACATGGATTGAACATTAATACAAGAAAGAATATTTGAATAAGAATGGCAAGAGAATCCTTGCCTGAAAGGGTGGAGAAACTCCTATGTACTTCCTCTTATGGTGGTTTTTCCTCTTCTTCTTGGGTGGGTGTGCTTAGGGTTCTTAGATATAACTCCCAGGGAGTGGGTTTCTAAATAAATATTATTAGTCTTTAAATCCCGATTTAGTCCTTAGGCAATAACTTTAGACCCCCAAATGAGCCCAAATACATTGTTACTAAGCTCGATAACTACCCAACTCATATATATACACCTCATGACCATTCCTAAAGGTCTAAAATGCCCTAACGAGCCCGTACTGCCTCCCAAAGTGTGTCCCGAATATTTTTATACCCAAAATATATTTTAATGGTTACATGACACATGTAATTCTTCTTGTTTAAAAATAAAAATCCAACCAACTTAGATTTATAAAAACCATTAAAGTCCAACTCTAAAATTTATAAATAATAATGAGTCTAATTACTCACAACTTTCATTAATTTATTCCATCGAATTAAATTAATTCCCACTAAGTTTTTTTTATTCCAAAAATACGGGGTATTACATTCTTCCCCCTATTAACGGAATTTCGTCCTCAAAATTCACTACAGCAAGAGTCATGTTTTAATTTGTACCATTATCTTAAGTTTATACTCAATTAATGCACACTTGTATCCCATGAGATAAATGAAAGGCTCATCCCCGCCTGTCTTAACACTACTGGGGCATCCATATAATTCCACATTATATGTACACACATGTACCATTAACAAAGATGAATGAAACATATATATCCAATCATACCGAACATATCCATACATCAAGTATACCACCACATATGTACATGTAAAAAGAAAATAACCATCTTAGTATCCAATTTCCCTTAACTCCCGACTTTTGTCAATTTTGTGTGTGGGACATCTCGCAAGCGAAATCCAAATAAGGAACCCTCCTGATACACTAGTGCACGGCTTAGTCAGTTATTGAGATCCATAGGCCTAAGACTAAAAGGGAAAATAAAAATAAATGGTTGCGGTAATCATCTAAATTCCAACTTGTGTCCATTGCCAACTGAAGTCTCATCACGCCTAAGGGATACACTAAATCCCGATAAATTATCGGCGTGATAATACCAAGAACAATAACCAATATGTCCTAGAATCCAACATCTCTCAACTCCCAACATTTGTTAATTTTGTGCGTTGGACGTCTCACAAGAGAAATCCAAATAAGGAACCCTCCCGATACACTACTACATAGCTTTGTCGGTTATTTAGATCCTTCGATCCAGGACTTAAGTCTATTAATGGGTTTAATCAATTTATATGGCTCCATAGGCCTACGCATTCCAGTAAAGGCTATCATTACCCATTTCCAATGACATCATCGTTATAATAACATTATTTATGATCGTACAGATCATCATTTAATCGGGACTACCACTAATACATTATTTATGATCATACACCTTAAGGGACCATATCTGGTATGGCATAGGAAAGCTCACATGCTCTATCGAATAACCTCAATATAGGATCCTTTCAGGGATTTGGTTTGGAGGATTGGGAGCAAGTCAACGTTGGAAAAATAATACTAACCCCTTTAGAGAACTTAACCAAAACCTTGGTTTGTACGAACACAGTTAAATAGATGGTCGAGATACCATCTCCTGAGGGACCTCCCTCGAGGGACCTCGATTCTAATAGCTATCCAAGGATAGCCTTTGATCCATTGCATACAGTTCATAAGTTATTCTATCAACCATCAGTTGAGAAACCTTTGTCCAAAGGACCTCCTTTGATTTATGGAACAACACATCCCATATACATTATTATTCCCCAGCTCTTATGACATCATGGTATCTGATATTTTAGGAACTCAAGTAAATAGCACTCAAGGGAGTTTATTCCTAAGAGGGTTAGCTTATTTAATGAGATGGTCCTTTCAGCCATCTTAGGATGAACCTTGGTCCTGGACGTCCCATCCTAATCTATGACATAAGAACTGTGATAAGCACAAACTGTTTTCCGCCAAAATATCATATATTTTTAATTTAATGCACTATCTTTGGCATTAATAACATTGTACCTTTAGCTTTAATTGTGGTCAGTCGCATTTAATACCAACAAGATCACTTGAGTGACCTTGTCCTCAGATAAATACCCCATCAGAATATTTCCAGAGGACCACATTTTGAACCTAGAATTGATGTGGAGATTTCTTTAGACAAGAGAGTTTATTGTGAGACCATCATTGTGTAATTATCCTCTTACCTACATTAGTACCATCACTTGTCATTTATTGTGCTTGAGGTTACTGCCTTGCCATTATTGTACTAAGGGTGCTTGTTCCTACTCCCTCCAGTCAAGTTGCTTGTTGGGTTCCTTTTATTTATTGCGTTTTAAAAGCATTTATGTTGTAAATGCCTCATTTAATACAAGTTTTGGTATTGAATATTGTTTGTCTTTTACTTGCATTTATTTTCACTTGTGATTGTTCTTTGACACTAATCATTATCTTGATAAAAGGTTGCGCCTCGATTAATAGTAATTGTATTTCAAGAACCCACATCTTACAAAGATTGAACTCGTTAGAATGTCATGCATGCAATAGTGTTTTAGTTCACTTATTATCTCTATCATGAGCACTTCATATTCTTGAAATTTTAGGAAACTCTTATGCACAATGCATGACCTTATTATAAAGTGGAGGTGTCTTAGCTAAAGTGACCTAGAATTCTTGAGGAAAAAAAAAAGTGGAGACAATAGTCCTAGTGAGCTTTAAATACATTCCAATTGTGAGAGTTTTATATATTTACTCTACTCATCCTTTAAAAAATATTTATCATTGAATAATCACATTATCATTGTTTTAGATTTTAGTTTGATGAATATATCACCGAGATGTGATTTCAAAAACATTACCCAATGGTGTTGACATCAAAAAGTCATATGAATCCTAGGAGAGAATTCAAAATCCTTAGCCTTAGGCTTCTCTTATATATACATATAAAAGCCTTTCTTTCTTACACCCTTATCCCTACACCACATCACTTATGAGTTTAACCCATACCTACTTATGCATGCAAATGTGGAAGGACATTAGTATGATATGTGTGTATGTTTATAACTCCTAAAACTTCTACCAAGCATCTTTGGATTCCCTACCTTCATTTTTTATCCCCTAGCCTAGCTTACATTACAATCTAACTTAATTCCTTGATTATCCTAGGTGGATTATGGTTTGTGGGTGGAAATGATTAGGTGGGGTTACTAGAGAACATATCAACTCATCTAGGAAGGGCTACTAAATTTACTCTATTATATCTCACATATATTGAGAGTTGCACCAACATCCGAGTGTTATATTTTTTAGTGTGTCCTAGCAGAGGATTGAGTCGAAGTAAAATTTTGAGAGAAATATAGGTTGTCATAGCTTTGATACCTCAATTTTGCACCTTGGTCATAACGAACATACACTACTAGGTTACAACCATATAGAGTGACTCTGTTATAGCTTGTTGAAATTCTTATCGGATTTTTTTATGTTCATATAATTCGAAATTGGGATAAAATTAAGGAGTTTTCAAAAAAAATAGTATATTCAATATAAGACCTTACACTGCTTCACTCATCCTTTAGAAGAACCTAGGGGATTAAAAGGCTTATTTCATCTCTAAAAGTAACTGAAAGGCCAGCAAAAGTATCAATTTTATTTCCATTCTTTATTTTTTTCTTTCATAGTTATGAATTAAGTTCTATCTCTTTCTCTCTTTCCTTATCTTTCGAACGCTTCATATGTTAGGAACTTGCATGAGCTAGTTGGGGAGTACAATTAGAGCTCAATATTGCACATATATAGTCATATATGATTAATATATCTCCCCCAAGGACTTAAATTCTACCATTTACGCTTTATTATTATGCATGTATTGTAGTTAAAATGTAATAAGTTATTTAACTTTAAATGTGTGATTTTATTAGATCATTTAATGATTTCATGATAAAAAAAATTGATGACTTTAGAGGGCATCTCGAATGCGTAGGAGGACCGAACCTTTGGCAGATCCCTATATTTGTTCCCAAGGATGTTAGGGATTGGATGGTTCTTTGGCATAAGGCAAGTAATATTTCCAGACAAAAATACCTTTTAGTGTTTATTGTCCAGTGAAAATGGCAGAATGTATTTTTCCTTGACAAATATATT
This sequence comes from Sambucus nigra, assembly GCA_949130495.1. Classification (NCBI taxonomy): domain Eukaryota; kingdom Viridiplantae; phylum Streptophyta; class Magnoliopsida; order Dipsacales; family Adoxaceae; genus Sambucus; species Sambucus nigra. The sequence goes on from OX422222.1 coordinate 23,013,154, forward strand.
TTTGACTTGAATTGCCTTTTTGACCCTGGATTCACAATAACAATAATAATAATAATAATAATAATAATAATAATAATAATAATAATAATAATAATAATAATAATAATAATAATAATAATAATAATAATAATAATAATAATAATGTTATTATAAGATTTGTGATGTAAGTAGTGAATTTCCAGCTCTGTGGGGATCTTTGCGTTTTATTCTTAACTTAGGTTAGTATCATATGTGGACGCAAAAAATTATATAAAGATATAGATAGAAGGACAAAGGATTTATAAAAAAAATAATATCATTAAAAATTGAAGCACTAAGTTCATTGTATATTTTTGGTTTAATTTATTTCTTTCATCTCTATCTGTATTTCTTTTGATTTCTGAGCTATGAATTTCTACATCTATAAGGTTTGGGTATTGAATTCAATATGATTCACATTTAATTAGTCATGAATTTATTATATCAATATGTGAATTTGAGTTATAAATTTAACAATATGTCTTCATATATATTGTCAAGCAACATGAATAGTTGATGCAATCTCTGTAATTCTAATTCAATTAATTTTAATCATTTATTGTATATCTTAATGGGATGTGTTTGATAGTAACTTCGCAATTGATACTTACTTTCACTTTGTGATTCACTAATTGAATACATAACTATTGCCAATCAATCATTCATGTTTAATTCATATTAAGTTCATTATCCTTAACCTTTTCTCTTATTTGACATCTAAATTACCTTTTGTTTGGGACTACTTTCTACTTACTTTCACTAAATTCGATACAATTAACATCAAAATTGGTATCACACAATTTGTTGGACAAAATGTGTTTATAGATAAATTTGACATTAGCTTTACCAATCCTCGTAGAATTCAACCCTGTACTTACCAGGATTTACTACTTGATATATATATATATATATATATATATATATATATATATATATATATATATATATATATATATATATATATATATATATAGTGTGTGTGTGTGTGTGTGTGTGTGTGTGTGTGTGTGTGAGGGGGCATTTCAATAATTTAAAAACATCAAAAAAGAAAAATAAATGAATGAAAATAAAAAAGGAAATATAATATTGAAATAACATAATAGTGAATATGAAAAAAGTGAAAAATAAAAAAGTGATTGTCTAGAGTTCAAGTTTTGAATGCCTTGAGACTTATACGTGGTCTTCATTATAGATCATGACACTTATCCCAGGAATCTTTGAAATTGTTTATCTTCGTTTCTTAGACCCTATCCTAGCTTACATCATAGCTAAATTTAATTTTGTTCGTAATCTTATGCGGAACATGTTTTGGATGTGGAAATGAATAAGAGGAGATGACTTGAGTTAATTTCAACAACTAGCTAATGGTTTCATATCATGAGATTATCTATTTTCATTATAAAGCATTTTTCCATATTTAAGTGTGAGATATGGAAACAATACTCAATAAAGATGATGGTTAAACAAACTTTGGTGCCAAACAGGAGATCTCAAACTAGCATATATGATTGAAACTTGGATCTCAAACAAATTGGGTGAAACTAGGGTTTAAAACCTCTTGAATATATCTTGGAAAACTAATTTTTGAAGCCTTAAAAACAAAACTATTGTGCACACCTGATATGTATAGATTTTCTTTTAAGTCCACACGAACATCGAGGCAATTCATTTGAACAAGAAATGTCAGTTCATTCGAATGACCTTAGCTAACTCGTTCGAACCAAAAAGTCTCATTCTCACGATTGTGCCAATTTCAGTTGAACGACCATCAAAACATATTTTTGAGTCAAGTAAAATAATTTCGTTTGAAGTTCGTTTGAACCTCGTTCGAACGACTATAAAAAAATATAATTTTAAAAAACTTTTAAAAAAATGCCTCAAACATTTTATAAAACTAACACCCAAAAGTATCGAGGGATCAATCATAAATATGCATTCATACCTTTGAAGATCCGTGGACTTTGAAGACGAAACTTTGGCATGGAACACAGCACGTGGAATTGGATGCTTTAACTTAGCGGCCAAGGTCTTCAATCACACATCATAAGCTTTAAGGATAAACAACTCAAGTTCTAACCTATAAGTCAAACGTTTTTTTCCGAACGGAATGGAGCCATTATATAATCAAAATGACTCGAATGGAAATTTGTCCATACAAATCTCTCCCTTTGACTATTCCGGGACAAAACACAAAAACAAAAACTTATGGGTCATTAAGCTCTCCTAAGATCAATCCTAACCCCAAAAGGAAGAAGTACAGACACTTGACAGATATAGACATGAGTAACTTTGCAGTTATGAAAACTTTGTAACGTCATTTTTAAACCTAGACACTTAAGCACGCCTTTTAAATGTCAAGAGAATATGTAACAAATATAAATCTCCATATGAAAAAAAACTCCCCCTTTGTATAATAATATCCACCTAAGGTAAGATATTCCCCCTAAGGTAAAAATTTCTCCTCTTGAGTTAAAGACTTGGATACCATTTCTCCCCATTTTTGCTCATGAATAGACAAAGATAAAGATGCCCAAAATAAAACAAATTCTCACCCTAAATGTAACACGTGTAAACATATAGAGAACTATGTATATCATTCAATTATGTGAAGTGAAACGTGCAACGACAAACAAACTCGGCAACATAAGCACAAATGATCCAAATAATGAACACGTGACCGATTTTGATGCAGAAATTGAAGCATAAGATACCAATTTAAATAAGTAAAAAAAATACCAATATGATCATAAAACATGACAATTTGAATAGAAGATGAAGCATATAGCAAACATGAATTAAATGCAAACACAAAGACTCAAAATAAACATACCATATATATCGTCGCACACATATCAATGATGCACATAAATATATATGTACAAACACCACAAAACATATAAGTTTACCATACACTTACGGCATCAATGTGTCTAAAAAAATGGTACGGAGTGAAGGGCGTAAACTAGAAATAAAGGAAATATGACCCAATCAGTCAAAATTTGTCCAAGGAGTTCTAATTGACTGCAATAACATATCAAACTTCGATTTAGACTTAACTGAAAATAATGAACTCATAATGGACAAACATACACAATTCACACCAACCTAGAAATCTTTATGATTCTCAAATCAATAGTGTCAAATAATTAGATTGATTAGGACTCATTGTGCAAAATCATTGATCTTCAGATTTAACACCCTAAAACATATACATATATCATTTTATCACTCGTTTGATTTTGAAGATATCAATTTTGAAGCATTAATTTTAAAAAAAATGGCCTTGGAAATTTTTCTTTTCTTTTAGGCTCTTACTAATGGTGGACTTTCACACAAAGGAGATTTACTCCCTTAGTAGCCATTTCCATTGCACACTCATATTTTTCAGATAAAATAAACTCTCGGGAAATGGTCCTTATATGCAGAATTCCTCCATGGTCAAATAGATATGTATATGACAAGATTTCAGGAGAACATCTCACTTATCTCATGTAGTATAGGTAGTTATAATCCAAAAGAGCTGGTGCATGTGTCTGCAGAGGCATATGAAAAGTGAATCCATTAATCAAATCAAGTTCGAAAAACTCCATACAAGCATGATCAAGAAAGCCCTAACCATTGTGAACCATAATCAAATATCCTAGCCACATGGAAAATATGGAATAAATGGGCTTAAAACACACCGATATTGTAACACCCCAGTCTTCCACCACCAATATTATCCACACTTTAACCACCGCACCCAGCGGTATGGGGTTTTATTAGCTTCATATCCACAAATTGGTGTCAGTGGGGTTCGAATACCTGACATGTGCATCATCAATTACATGCCTTACCAGTGGGGCTAAAAGGCCTAGGTGTTAGAAGAGTGCAAATTTATGTATATGAACCATTACTTTCCCTCACCCAGGCAATGTGGGATGTAACTCTCTGGATACCAAATAAGCCATGGCCCAGTCTGTTACAATCCACCCACCTTAGGGAGCCCAACGTCCTCGTTGGGATGAAATCAACCATCGCCCAACATGTTGGCAAACTTATTTCGGCTGGGTACTGGCTTTGATATCATTCTGGAACACCCCACTCTTCCACCACCAATATTTTCTCCACTTTAACCACCGCACCCAGCGATATGGGGTTTTATTATCTATATATCCACAAACTGGTATCGATGGGGTTTGACCCCTGACATGTGCATCATCAATCACATGCCTTACTGTGGAGCTAAAAGGCCTCGTTGTTAGAAGAGTGAAATTTAAATATATGAACCATTACTTTCCCTCACCCAGGCGATGTGGGATGTAACTCTCTGGCTACCAAATTAGCCATGGCCCAGTCTATTACAATACACTCTAATTGGTGCTTAGATTTCCAAATGGATTGAAACCATTTGTTGATATTTCCAAAAGAATGCTACGCTTTTCTTGAGCAAAATCGGGATACTCAAAACTCATCCTCTTCCAAGTTGTAGAATCAATAGGATGACGCATGAGATTATCCTCTACTTCTGCCCTAGCATGCCAAGTTATTGCCTCCGCTATCCATGGGATTGTGAAAAAACTATTTAATCTAGTCCCAACAGGAAAATATTTCAACACTTTTTGAGGCACTTTTGAGCTTGTGCCTTCCTTACCTGTAAATTGGACATATCTGGCTTCATTGCATACTGGACACCGATCGAGACTTTCATACTCATCTAGGTATAGTATGTAATTATACACACAAGTATGAATTGATTTATGCGTCATTCCAAAACCTTTCAAACTGTTCTTCATAGTAGGATAACTATTTGGAAGCGTATTCTGCTTGGGTAGCAAGCCCTTCACCCAATTCAAAATTCACTTCACACTATTGCCAAACAAACCATATTAGGTCTCCAAACTATGCAAACTAACCATTGCATGAAAAGTTGTTTGATCTTTCTCACAGCCAGAGTACAACAACTGGGTTGCCCTTAATTTTAAACTTTGGTAGTCATCGTCAAGGTTTATCCCGATATATTCATGAGCACCTGAACCTTGTACATCGTCTGTGACCTCATTTTCTTCCACTCCATGAACTCCATACGCTTCATTAACTAAATCCTCTAGCATATTATGATCTACATTGTCCTCCCGTTGTACATTTATCCTACTTGTTTAAGGTTGTTTTGAAGATTGCTCGGGGACAAAAGGAACTTTCAATTCCCTGTAAAAATTCAAAAATCGATAATTATCTTGCATACAAAAATTATATCGATCCAATTTCAGATAACAAATGTACAGAAATTCCATAATCGATAACAAATGTACAAGAATTACACAACATTATACCCAATTTCAGATTTACACAATACTATACTCAATTTCCGTTTTATACCCAATTTTAATTTTTTAATTTCACATTTACACAACAATATGCCCAATTTGGGATTTATACCCAATTTTAATTTCATATTTACACAACAAAAGGGGTCCAATTTCAGATTTACACAACATTATACCCAATTTCCATTTTATACCCAATTTCAATTTTAATTTCACATTTACAAAACAATTTACCCAATTTCAGATGTCCAACCAATTTTAATTTCATATTTACACAACAAAGGGGTCCATTTCAGATTTATGCCCAATTTTTGTAAACACCAAATTAATCACGCACACACACACACACACACACACACACATATATATATATATATATATATATATATATATATATATATATAGAGAGAGAGAGAGAGAGGATGGAAATGAAATGGAAAAAAAAGAGGCAGTAGGGTTTTCAATTAAGAAAGTTATCATGGACCTGTCAAGGTCCTTGGTCGGGACAAGTCCGTGACAACTGAACTTGTCACGGTCATTGATCGTGATAAAAAAATGAATGCTTTTTTGTCATAGCTGGATCAAAGGTAATAATTTAGCCTCTTTGGTATAGTGACAGTATTTGTTCACTCAGAGAGAGATGAATATGCGTCAGCGTAGGTGGCTGGAATTTGTCAAGGATTATCAGTTCGTCATCCAGTACCATCCGAGGAAGGCTAACGTGGTGGCAGACGCATTGAGTTGTAGGCCAGTGGGGGATGTGGAAGAAGTTTGGAAGGCAAAATGGAAGGAGCTGGGAGACTATGATTCAGTTTTCAGATCATTTATGTCGGTTAAGACCGTCACCCCCAGATTGTCACGAGGGTTATACAGGCCCAAGCAGCAGATTCATTTTTTAGGACCTAATTCGATAACTTTTAGCTGGGGAGGGGAGAAGATTTTTGCTCCATGAGTTAAGAAGGAGGCTTACGCTTTAACGGGAGATTAATTATCCTAGAGGGGGAAGACTTGCGACACGTGGTGATGGAAGAGTCGCACGAATCACGATTTGCAGTATATCCTGGAGGGGATAGGATGTACCAGGATATGAGACGGTAGTATTGATGGAGTGGAATGAAAAAAGACATTGTAGAGTTTATCTTGAAGTGTAACACTTGTTAGCTGGTGAAGGTGGATCATTAGAAACCAGCAAGGATTCTGCAGCCGTTAGATATTCCAATGTGGAAATAGGTGATCATTTCTATGGATTTCATCACTGGGTTACCTACATCTTAGAGGGGTCATAATTCCATTTGGGTGTTAGTGGATCGATCGACTAAGGTGGCAAATTTCCTACCAGTTCAGACCGATTATACCACGGGACATTATGCCCAGATATTCATCGTTGAGATGGTGAGACTACATGGGGTGCCACTCGATATTGTGTCCGACATGAACAAGATCTTCGTGTCTTGTTTTTGGCAGAGTTTTTAGGAGGCCATGGGTACAGAGTTGCGATTGAGTATGGACTATCACCCACAGATGGCTGGGAAGACAGAGAGGACAAATCATATGTTAGAAGATATGCTATGGATGTGTATCCTTGACTTTAGCAGAGGTTGGGAGCAATATCTTCCATTGATGGAGTTTTCATATAATAACTCTTATTAGTTTATGATTGGCATGGCACCATTTAAGGCATTGTACGGTAGACCGTGTCGTTCGCCCGCTTGTTGGTTAGAGGTGGGGGACAACAAGATTCTCGGACTAGTGTTGATTCAGGATACTTCAGCCAAGATTGAGCTGATTCGGAGTCGTATATGGATAGCTCAGGATAGATAAAAGAGTTACGCTGATGCCAAGCTGTTCTTCCTAGAGTTTAATGTTGGGGACCAGGTGTTACTACGTGTATCTCCTATGAAGGGGAAAACGAAGTTCGGGAAGAAAGGTAATTTGGCACCAAGGTATGTGGGGCTATTCCCTATCATCGAGCGGGTTGGGCCAGTTGCATATAGACTCAGATTTTCGGAGCACTTACATCGAATTCATGATGCATTTAACATTTCTTTGCTGAGGCGATATCTCCGGGATGACTTAGCTCACACTCACATTGCATTGTAGGAGATTTATTCACAGCCCGATATTTCATACGAGGAGAGGCCAATTGCTATTCTAAATCATAGTGAGAGGAGGCTGAGGTTGAAGGTAGTTCCACTTGTACGTGTTCAGTGGGGGCACCAAATGCCGACAAGTCTACTTGGGAGAGCAAGGATGAGATGCACGACAAATATCCAGAGTTATTTATACCAGGTATTTTTTTTCCCAAATTTCAGGACGAAATTCAGTTATTAGGGGGGAAGTACGTAACACCCCGTATTTTTAATGATTTTTATATTGGGATTAATTAAATTAAAAATGAGAAATTAATATGAAATTAATTTGGAATAAAATAAATATTAATCAGCGAGATAAGGATGAAAAACTGTTACTAAAGCCATTTAATACAAGATTAAACTATTTAAGTAACTCCGAACTATTTTTTTAGGAAACTCTTTTCTTTAAATCAAATCAGGTTAATCACAAGATGTGTTTAATAAAACATGCATGAGATCAGTTCAAGATTTGTTAACAAGTTTTGAAAAATAAAACTGAAAAGATTAAATCAGCACACCAGCAAGAATGAGATGAGGAGATGTAGAAAGATCAATGACAAGAGATTTTTAACGTGGTAAAAACCTCACCCAACTGAGGAAACATCCACGGTGACTTTTAAGTCACAAACCAAAAATCCACTAAAACAAAATATATCAGTTACAAACTATATAACACACATGCACACAAACCAGACCTATACAAGTTTAGGAATGTACCCACCGGTGTCCTTCAAACTTTTCTGCAGTTTCGATTATTGATGTGGTTTTCCCAGTTTTCTAACTTTCACTTTGTTCCAGTCTTTACGTCGACTCTTATTTCAAGATCTTATTACCAACACTTCTAGTGTTGTAGGGTGTAAGTGTTTGTGATGGTGATCTAATACATGCATGCACGCACACTCACGCTTATTTATACAAACATTCCTAGCAAATTACATAACAGATCTATATGCTGTGATTTTCAATTTCTCTCTTCTTAGGAAATTATAACCTTATTTGACCTTTAAAATGATCCCGGAATCCACAGTTATCTTGCTCGGAAGACGATTCAAGATCTTAATCAATTTCAATTTTTTGAAAATACTTTTGAAATTGAAAATTGTCAAGTGTGATTCCAATTAGGTCAAGGGTCTTGTTTCAAAAGAACTAGAAACAGAAAATGTTTTTGTTGATTTTAAAGAAAAAAACATTTACAGAAAATAATCACTAAAAGATTTCTCAAGATGAGAAACTAAAAATGCAGATCTACGTGTAATATAACATCAAATGATAAGATCTATGATTTCTATAAAACAGAAATACAGATCTGACCTAATGTTTAAGTTGGACACAAGATCTTAAAACGAAGAGGTTTGAACCACTACACAGCTTTCAACCCAACACAGAAAAACTCTCAAACACTCAGGCTTTGTGTTTGGTGTAAATTGGTTTTAAGAAAAGGTTTAGGGTTTGAAACTGTTTGGACGAATTAGGGTTTCTAATTCTCTCTCTGGTTTCTCTCTCTCTTCTCTCTCTTCTCCCCTCTCTCTTCTCACTCGAATTAAACGAAGTGGCAAAAGTCTCTCAAAGGCTGAGGGTTAGCCTCCTTAAATAGTGGGCTGAGAAGGATCGAGAAGGCTGAGATGAATCTAAAGGCTGAGATTCAGTCTTGGCCTTTTGACTTCCATCTAATGGTTTAAGAGAAGCGGTGAGTTAAACGGTTTCAGATTGTCTAAGAGGGGTTCACGGGGATTGGGATTGGACGTATGTAGGTCGTTGATAACATCAATCCAAGGGCTCAGATTGAACAACGGTTTTGTGTCTTTGAAGAAGTACAAAATGAACCGATATCAGGTTGACAGGGGTAACTCTAGGATTCACTCTCACACGCGCGTCATAAACTAATTACACAAATACCCTATTGTCTCTAGTGCTTTCGATTTCTACCCAAGTGAACTTCCAGGAATAAAACCAACAATCAGAATTTACAAATTCACCCCAAAACCTTTTAATTCCAATTTATTTACGAAAAAAATGTTTTAAAAATCACTAAAAATTTAAAAAATTATTAAAAAGGTTTTAAGCGAAATTAACACACACAACACACACTCAATCAATTTATGCAATGTATGACCAATGTATGCAGTCCTAATGTGTGTGAGTGTTGGTGAATATACCATTGATCAATCAAACAAGAGGAGTGAATGTAGTGAAGTGTCTGAAGCTCTTTGGTATCTAGAGGAGGGACTTAATTTTGTTCTCTATTTCCAAACTATATGAGCACTTATACAATGTAGAATCAAGTGAGTCAAGAGTATTAGGTGCTTCAATCTCCCCCTTTGGAAATATGAGACAAAATCTCCTTTGAGTCATCTTGGACTCGTATGGTTACAAAGAAATAAGAAAAAAACTATTCCTATACAAAAATTCTATCTACCCATTTCCTGAAAAAGAAAATTACATAATTCAACTAATTACAATTCAATACCCTATTACATCTGTTGAGAATAACTGTATAAAACCCTACAAATAATCACTAAGATTAAGCTTATTAGAATATATAACATAAGAAGTGAATTCATAAGACTCGAATTTCTACCCCATTTTGTCTCAAATGGACAAAGGGAAAAAACTATGCAAGTCAAAGAGTTTATTCTGCACAAACCATTCCAATCGATTTACGCAAAGAAATAAATCTATTGTAATCCAAAGGTTTGGTAAACATATATGCGAGTTGCAAATCTGTAGGAAGATAATTGATTTCTAATTCCTTAGTCTCAACTAATTCGCGTATGAAGTGATGTCTAATTTTTATGTGTTTAGTTAGCGAGCGTTGAACAGGATTTTTAGAGATATTGATCGCACTTTGATTATTACAATAGAGATGTAATTGTTCTTCTTGAATACCATAATCACTTAGCATTTGCTTAAGCCAAAGTAAGTGAGCACAACAACTTCCAGCGACTATGTATTCAGATTCAGCTGTTGATAAAGAAGTGCAGTTTTGTTTTACTACTCCAACCTGCCAAATTATTACCAATATAGTAACATGCTCCTGATGTGCTCTTACTATCATCAGTACGCCCTGCCCAATCGGCATCAGTGTATCCTATTATAGTGCTAGGAATATCATTGGTGTACCAAAGTCCTAAATTTAGAGTGCCTTTAATGTATTTAATGATTCTTTTAACACAAGTTAGATGGATCTCTTTAGGATTGTTTTGATAAAGAGCACACACACAAACAGTGTACATAATATCAGGACGCGAGGTGGTAAGGTATAGCAAGGTTCATATCATACTACGATATAATGTTGGATCTATGGATTTACCAGTTTCATCCTTAGACAGTTTGACCGTAGTACTCATGGGAATTTTAGCATCTTTTCCACTCTCAAGGCCGAATTTTTTAACAATCTCTAAAGCGTATTTTGATTGTGATACAAATAATCCTTCTAAATTCTATTTGACTTGAAAACTGAAGAAAAATTATAAATCCCCCATAAGAGACATTTGAAATTCTTTATGCATAATTTCAGAAAATCATTTAACTTCTGAAGGGGAAGTTGATCCAAAAATGATATCGTCAACATAAATTTGAGTTATAATGATATGTTTATCAAAATGTTTGACAAAGAGGGTTTGATTATTTCCACCTCTCTTAAAACCTTTATCTAAGAGAAAATTGGAAAGACTCTCATACCAGGCTCTTGGCGCTTATTTTAGGCCATATAAATCCTTTTTTAAGATGAAAGACATGATTTGGATATTGAGGGTCAATGAACCCTTTTGGTTGTTCTACATATGTCTCCTTAGTCAATATTCCATTAAGGAAGGCAGATTTGGCATCCATTTGGTAAAGCGTAAAATGTAAGTAACAAGCTATAGCGAAGAGAAGACGAATAGATTCTAAATAAGTAACAGGTGAAAACTTCTCGTTAAAATCTATTCCTTCAATTTGAGAGTATCCTTGAGCAACTAATCTGGCTTTGTTTCTAATGATTATCCCACTTTCATCAGATTTATTTTTAAATATCCAACGTGTGTCAATAACCTTTTTGTGATCAGGCCTAGGTACAAGATACCAAACATCATGAATGACAAATTAAAGTAATTCTTCCTGCATGGAAGAAATCCAATGAGGGTCATTCGATGCTTTATTTACATTCTTTGGTTCCGTGAGGGAAACAAAACACGCATAATGAGCATAATTTCTTAATTGAGATCTTGTACAAACAGGCTCACTAGGGTTACCAACAACGTTATCGATGAGATGGTCTTTAGAAACCCAGTTAGGTACTTCAGGTGTCTCAATTGGTAAAGAATCATCTATTTCTGGAGAGTCATTTTCTAAAATATTTTCAGACTCTTCCACAATAGTTGGTTTTCCAGTCTTACTCTCTCTAGTAGTGTCACTTATAATAACGTTTATGGATTCTATTAAGGTCTTAGTGTGAAGATTATAGACACGGTACGCTCTACTATTAGGAGAATATCCTAGAAAGATAGCTTTATCTCCACGAGTCTCAAATTTGGATAAGTGTTCTCTGTCTTTGCAGACATAACACGTACTACCAAAGGTTCTAAGGTACTTAATATTGGGCTTCTTCCCATACCATAGTTCGTAAGGAGTTTGTTTAGAATTCTTTCTAAGATAGACCCTATTGATAATGTGACACGCAATACAAATGGATTCTACCCAAAGATACTTAGGTAAACACTTGGCATGAATCATAACACGTGCCATCTCTTGAAGGGTATGATTCCTTCTCTCAACAATACCATTTTGTTGAGGAGTCTTAGGAGCACTAAACTCATGTTTATAACCATTATAGTCACAATACTCTATAACACTAGCATCTAATAATTCTCCACCTCTATCACTACGAATTCTATTTACTTAAGTGTCTTTCTCATTTTCGAATCGAAGTAAAATCTTCAAAAAGATTTGGAAAGTGTCAGACTTTTGTTTTAAGAAAGCTACCCAAGTAAATCTGGTGAAGTCATCAACCATAACAAGAATGTAACTGTGTCCACAGAGAGTAACAGTTCGAGAAGGACCCATTAGATCCATATGGATGAGCTCTAAGGGTTTAGAGGTAAGGATATCTTTAACTTTCTTATGTGGGGCCTTAACAATTTTTCCTTCCTGACATGATCCACAGATAATATTCGAAATAGGTTTAATCTTTGAAATAACTCTAACTATTTCTTGTGAAGACAATCTACTAAGATTTTTGTAATTTATGTGACCCATTCGATTATGACATATCTCATTGTCATCCATTCTGGCAATGTTACAGACCTCGGTACTGTTCTGGACAGTATAATAATTGTTAGGAGTCACGAGTCCTGTAATTATGCACTCACCTTTTTCATTTAAAATTTTCCAATTACTCTTTGAAAAGGTGACAGTATGATTTGAGTCACAAAATTGCGAGATACTAAGTAAATTAGCCTTAAGACCTTTTACTAGAAGAATATTTTCAAGTAAAGGTAATCCTTCTTCTTGGAGTGTTCCTTTACCAATGATTTGAGATGATACACCATCACCAAAAATAACTTTTCCTCCAGCAAAACTGGTTTTGTTTAAAAGTTTAGTATCATCCCTAGTCATGTGCTTTGAACATCCAGAGTCTAAATACCAACCAGAGGAAGTGTGTTCAACTTTTAAAGCAGTAATCACAATATTACACTTCATCTGGGGTAATAGCTCATCTTTTTTAACCCAAACAGCTCTTGTTTTCATTTTGTGCTTATTTGCTCTCATTTGATAAAATTTGCGAGCACTAGATTTCTGTTGAAAAATGTTTTGCGCATGAGGTTGAATTTTATGAACAACATGAGCATTTGTTTTAGAAATGTGTCTAGGATTCCTTCTTGGAAATGATCTTTTAGGTTTGGTTTTTCTTTTTCTATAGTTAGAGTTTTTATCTAGTGGTCTAGGAAGAACATAATTATTACGACTTCTCTTAAGGTAGTTAAAGTTTTGGTACACAGGAGTATTATAGACAAGGTTGACTAAACGTCTAGAGTAGAAAGCTTCAAAGGAATGACCATATAAGTCACAGTAAGAGCAATATAAATTGCTCGAGGATGGTATCTCCTTAGGAAAGTCTCTAAACATAGGCTTTATGGTATTTTGGGGTTGAACCTTATTCCTAGGGAATACAGTTTGAAAGGCAGAATCACTCTTCCTAATTGGGGGGCAGACATATTTAGCCTTAGGTGGACTTTCACACTTAGAGTAACTTGATTCTCCAATATCAAACTTTGATTATTTTTCATCAAATTCTTGTTTTAGAGAATTAAAATCTGGGCAAGTATCTATAGGTCCTTTGCCTCCTAACACAAACTTGATTGGTTCAAAGTTTTTATTTTGTGTTTTTAAATTTGGGCAAAACCCAATTCCAATTCGATCATCACAATTGGTTTTTGAATCAGCAACAAAGCCATCAAAATAGTTTGAATTATTTTCAAATTTTACAATTTTTTTGAAAACAGTTGTTGTCTTTTCTTTAGATTGTTCCAATTCTAATAATGTCCCTTTATATTTTTTTCTCCAGAATTTCATTTTCTTCAATCAAATTCTTCAATTTTTTATCAAAAGTTTCAACTTCATTTTCATGAGTTAGACATTGGGTTGTATACTCTTAAGCATTAAGTTTAACCATCAGGCCGATGTCTTCTAGTTTCTTAGTGAGATCTTTCACTATCTTCTCTAGTCTAGTGCTTTTCTTGAGAGTTTTAGCATAAAGTGTGTGAATGTCAGAGAGGTCTTCAGTGTCCGAATCACTAAGGTTTGTGTGTGAAGTGACCCCTAAGGATTCAATTCTTAAACTCACGCACCCATTGACATCGTCATTATCGTTTTCCCTCTGACTCACACAACCCCTAGTAGAACTAGCAATATTCTCATAAATTAAAGTATCTAAACCAGTAGCAGTATGATTCATAACAACATAAGTAGAGTTACTAACATCATTCTCATACATAGGCATATCATCATTGTAGATTATCTTAACAAATAAAGACATGCAAAGATCAAAATCATCAAATGATTGAGGTTCTTCATTTTCAGAATCACTTGAATCATCCTAAGTTTTGCAAATATTGGCCCTAGTATATTTATTGGCAATGTTCAGTTTCACTCTACAGTCTTGTGCTATGTGTCCTAGTTTTCCACATCTAAAACATTCAATATTTTTTAAGTCTTTGTTGGGTCTCATGTCCTTGTGATGTTTGTCTTGACCTTTCTCATGAGGTTTGTAGTTAGACTGAGTTGGATAATTTGGCTTTCCTTGTTTGTTTACCAATTTATTTCTAAATTTAACAATTTTCTTAAACTGTTTTGACATTAAGGCAATTTGATTATCCAAACTATCTATATCACATTCCTCATCGAAACCATCAATAAGAATAGTAAACTCAAATTTCATCAGTTTAGAGGAAAAACCTAAGTTGGAACTAGTCTGTTTCCAATGGGACTGGGTCATTTGTTTCTTAAATTCTAATTTTATTTCCACAGTTCTTAGTTTACTACTGAGTAATTCAGGAGTGAAATTTTGGTCACACATTTCCTCAATAGCATATCTTTTGTTGTCAAATTTCTGTGGTAATGATCTTAGAATTTTAGATACAATTTCATGTCTGTCATATGTTATCCCATTAGCATGCAATTTTATCATAATGTCAGTCAATTTCAAGTAAAAGTCATCAAAGGATTCAGAGTCTGACATAATTAGAGAATTACACTGCTGAACAGGCATTTAGGTTTTAGCAGCCTTAACTCCGGTGTCACCTTCATGTGCAGTAATCAGAGTATCCCAAGCTTCCTTAAAAGTGGCACAAGATGAGATCCTTTTGAACGCACGTGCATTTATTGACATAAAGATGGCATTTTTTCCTTTGTTGTTGTTTTGAGAAGTTTGCTTCTCTTCTTGAGTGAATTCACTTAATGCTTTCTTAATCCTCTTATTACTTCCTTCAGTGGCTGGTTTAGTAGGATACGTATATCCATTTTCAATAATATCCCAGACATCATCTCCCAAGGTTCCTTGTATGAAAGCAACCATCCTTACTTTCCAGTAAGTAAAGTTGTTTCCATCAAAGAGAGGGGGTCTGGTCAAGTTGCCAAATCTTTTATTTTTCTCGTCCATTGTTTTGATTTCAAGAAAATAATTTCAGAAACACAAGATCTTTTAAAAAGATTTCCAAAGCTCTGATACCAATTGAAAAACTGTTACTAAAGCCGTTTAATACAAGATTAAATTATTTAAGTAACTCTGAACTGTTTTTTTAGGAAACTCTTTTCTTTAAATCAAATCAGGTTAATCACAAGATGTGTTTAATAAAACATGCACGAGATCAGTTCAAGATTTGTTAACAAGTTTTGAAAAACAAAACTAAAAAGATTAAGTCAACACACCAGCAAGAATGAGATGAGGAGATGTAGAAAGATCAATGACAAGAGATTTTTAACGTGGTAAAACCTCACCCAAGTGAGGAAACATCCACGGTGACTTCTAAGTCACAAACCAAAAATCCACTAAAACAAAATATATCAGTTATAAACTATATAACACACATGCAGACAAATCAGACCTATACAAGCTTAGGAATGTACCCACTGGTGTCCTTCAAACTTTTCTGCAGTTCTGATTGTTTATGTGGCTTTCCCAATTTGCTAACTTTCATTTTGTTCTAGTCTTTACGTCGACTCTTGTTTCAAGATCTTATTATCAACACTTCCAGTGTTGTAGGGTGTAAGTGTTTGTGATGGTGCTCTAACATATGCATAGACACACACTCATGCTTATTTATACAAACAGTCCTAGCAAATTACATAATATATCTATATGCTGTGATTTTCAATTTCTCTCTTCTTAGGAAATTATAACCTTATTTGACCTTTAAAATGATCCCGAAATCCACGGCTATCTTGCTCGGAAGACGATTTAAGATCTTAATTAATTTCAGTGTTTTGAAAATACTTTTGAAATTGAAAACCGCCAAGTGTGATTCCAACTAGGTCAAGGGTCTTGTTTTAAAAGAACTAGAAACATAAAATGATTTTGTTGATTTTAAAGATAAAAACATTTACAAAAAATAGTCAACAAAAGATTTCTCAAGAATGCAGATCTACGTGTAATATAACATAAAATGATAAGATCTATAATTTCTATAAAACAAAAATACAGATCTGACCTAATGTTTAAGATGGACACAAGATCTTAAAACGAAGAGGTTTGAACCACTACACAGCTTTCAACCCAACACAGAAAAACTCTCAAACACTCAGGGTTTGTGTTTGGTGTAAACTGGTTTTAAGAAAAGGTTTAGGGTTTGAAACTGTTTGGACAAATTAGGGTTTCTAATTCTCTCTCTGGTTTCTCTCTCTTTTCTCTCTTCTCTCTTCTCACTCGAATTAAACGAAGTGGCAAAAGTCTCTCAAAGGCTGAGGGTTAGCCTCCTTAAATAGTGGACTAAGAAGGATCGAGAAGGCTGAGACGAATCTAAAGTCTGAGATTCAGTCTTGGCCTTTTGACTTCCATCCAATGGTTTAAGAGAAGCGGTGAGTTAAACGCTTTCAGATTGGCTAAGAGGGGTTCACAGGGGTTGGGATTGGACGCATGTAGGTCGTTGATAACATCAATCCAAGAGCTGAGATTGAACAATGATTTTGTGTCTTTGAAGAAGCACAAAATGAACCGATATCAGGTTGACAGGTGTAAGCCTAGGATTCACTCTCACACGTGCGTCTCAAACTAATTACACAGATACCCTGTTGTCTCTAGCGCTTTCAATTTTTACCCAAGTGAACTTCCAGGAATAAAACCAACAATCCGAATTTACAAATTCACCCCAAAACCTTTTAATTCCAATTTTATTTATGAAAAAAACGTTTTAAAAATCATTAAAAATTTAAAAATTCCAAAAATTATTAAAAAAGGTTTTAAGGGAAATTAACACACACAACACGCACTCAATCAATTTATGCAATGTATGCCTAATGTATGCAGTCCTAATGTGTGTGAGTGTTGGTGAATATACCATTGATCAATCAAACAAGAGGAATGAATGTAGTGAAGTGTCTGAAGCTCTTTGGTATCTAGGGGAGGGACTCAATTTTGTCACTATTTCCAAACTAGATGCGCACTTATACAATGTAGACTCAAGTGAGTCAGGAGTATAAGGTGCTTCAAAGGGTTAATATTTATTTGTATGAATTATATTCAGTATTACTTAGTGAGGGAGTAATGAATTAGTAAGAATGCTTTTTGATTGCCGTGAGTGAGAAATACAATAGTTACGGTAATTTAGTCGGGATGGGCGTGTCAATCATATCGGGACTTAAATTTATGAGATAAAATATTATTTATTTATGAGTCATCCAAATGGTCATTTCGAGTGCTCCAGTGCATCTGAAAGGGTTGAAATAGTCAGAAAAGTGTGCTCGGGGGTTTGAATTGGGTCCCGGGGCATTTCTAGGCCAAACCGGCACTTCGTAGGGGTATTTGGTCTTTTAGCTTTTTAAAGTTGAAGGACCAACGAAATTACTACTGTTATATCAGCATGTATGTTGAGGGTGCTAGGGTTTTCAGTTAGAAAAATAGAGAAAGTCCATTAGAGGAGGAAGGTGAAGGATTCCAAGGCTCCCCACACCACTTTTATACCACCACCACCACCAGAGTTTAGATCGGAAGGAGAGGAAGACAAACCCACCATTTTTCTATACATATTAGACCTACAAACTCTAGGTATGTGTTTATCTTGCAAAATTTGAGTGCATATACTATCCATGTTAGTATAGGATTAAATAATGTTCGTGAATAAATGATTTTTAGCTTTAAATTGGAGATTAAATTAATATTCTTTGGTAGAAATCGTGATAGATATAATTCACTCGTGTATATAGCACGAATATGATAATTTAGTAACATGAGAATATGGAGAAATATGGGTTAGTTGATGTTCTTGAACAAATAAACGATCATCTAGGGTTTCGGGATTAAAGTGTAGAATTAAAACAGTTTAAATGATTCCCCTTGATGATTTAATTATTTGGATATATTAGAAATCATTTATATTTGATATTATATGGTTTTGTATACTTGGTTGAGAGTTTGGGACTGTATAATGTAGGTTTGAAGGGTTAAAAATGGTAAAACGCAAAATCTGAACGAAGGAGACAACTGTTACATTTCGAATCGATTCGGCCCAAGGGCGAATCGATTTGGCCATTGGGTGAATCGATTCGGTTTGCCCAAAATTTGAAAATTTCCCGTATTTAAGCCTTGTATTTGTGAATAAATTACAGGGAGACTTTTTGGATATTATTAAACACCAATGAGGGGTTTAGTAATTTCAGTAAGCATGCGGTAGAGTTAAGGTTTCCCCAATTGAGGAGAATTAAAACTAGGAATTATTGGGCATATCATAATATTTAATGAATTCACGAGAATTAGAACGGGTCACGGAGAGCATGAAGAACCTAAGACCAGACCACTAGTAGAGAGATGTTGTGACTACTAAAATAATTTAAGGGATAATTGGGACCCTTCGAGTAGTGGAAAATGTTCGGGAATATACGATGAGAAGTATAATAGTAAATTGATAATATGTAGGATATGCGAGAGTTATATACTGTGTACGGGATATATTATAGGTTGCGTGCATACCTATACTGATGACATATATATATATATATATATATACACACTAGCGGAATGCCCGTGTCAGAAGGCACTGCGAAAATTTTGAAAGCACGTAATTGCAAAACAACAAAACTTTTCAAAGAACGTAATTACAAAACGACAAAAATATCGTTCCCCAATAAAAAAAAACGTTTAATTTTAAAACAATTGGCCATAATCTCCTTTGTTTATAGGATTATCCTCGCTGCTTAACAAATAACAAATAATGATTATGTGCTTATTCGAATGAATTATTTGCTAACTGAAATATTTATGCATGCATAAATTATTTTTTGACAGGGGAGCTTTGTCTTATTACCCTTGACATTTGGACTTTATAAAAAATATTTTTGACAATGACAAAGGGAAATAAATATATATAATTCACTAATTGGACTGAATTGTATTAATTATATGGATCATTGTGAATCATAGTTTGTCATCATAAAAAGGAGGAGAATGTTAAATGAAAATGTTATTATCTCTTAATTATTTATCAACTTATTATAATTATTAAAATGAACATTTTCGTTTAATACTACATACTGATTTTGATGATTAATATTACAAATAAATATTTCTAAATGTATTATGTAACTATTTCTAAATTTGTAATATATAATAATTTGTTTTGTTTTTGTATAGTTATCACTTTATTGTTTCATATAATTTTTAATATATATATTAAATCTTTAAAGATTTTTTTTTACTTTTATAAATCTGTAAGTTATACACTATAAATATTTCTTTGTTATTATTATTTATGTGTTACATAGGTGAATACATGTGCATATTCATCTCAAATTAACGTACACGGTATCATTTTGTTGGTAATATATATTTTTTTTATATTTTATATGTTTATAAGCTTTAATTGTTTATTTCCATGTCAATTGCTCATGTTAAGAAACTGACCATACGAATAAGTTAGGTAAGCAATTGACCACATGTTATCTTTTTTTTATGTTGACTGACTTATTTGTTTACTTTGGGCCCCGCGTCCTTATCTTGGGAATAGACGTTTTTTTTTAAACCTCTTGGTTCTCACGCTAAGAGTTGGTAGACTGCCATAGGCAGTTAGAGTCATTCATATGCCTCTAGTAGTGTTATATTGATTAATCCATCAAAAAATATATATATTTGTTATACCAAAGATTTGTGTAGCTCAAAATCATGGTCATATATATATTTTTTTAAATACTATTTTCTTTCTGTCACCTTTTTACCGAAAGTATACACCTCCAATTGTGATGTCTTTTCCATTACCTTGGACAGATATCATTTTTGGCTTAAATGACTTAAAATATACTAAAATATCCATCCAACATAAAAATATAAGTATTCCTTAATGTGTGTGTGGATCTCTTGTTGAATTATATGGAGAGTAATAAAATCAGTAGGATATATATCTCACATGTAAGTTTAGAAAAGTATGTGTTGAGATAAATATTGAACCCAAAGGATAGTGTCGGTTCAAACTTTCAAACAGTTTGGAAACAACTTACCCAATTAAAAATTTTATTTTATTTTTTAAAACATATTGGAAATGTCAAACCCAAATTGGTTTAAAAAAGAAATAGAAATCAAAACATAATGGAAATGGTAGAGGAGATGTTGCAATCACATTTGAAGAGATATCTAGGAAATGAATCCTCATCTCTTGATTTCCAAGGTTTCATTTATTTGTTTTAAAGGAATCTACATATCTAGATAATATATCTTTTCTTAGGTTTTTTCGAAAAAATATGGACATATGTGTTGTGCCTTATTAGGCTATCAATGTCATTCTATGGATCATCATTTCGCAACTCTTGCAACTGACATCCATTGAAGCATTGTACTCCGTTTTTTTTTATAAAAGGTCGATGTGAACAACTTGTGATTTATCTAGGAGCATAGTTTAATTGAAAATTAAAGACCAAAAAATAAAAAATAAAATGCCGCTAGTGAGTAGGGTATAGAAAGACACCACTTATCTCTCAATGCCATTACTACTCAACTTTGTATACGATCTCATGCCACTGCCATGAATCATAATAAATGGTTGATGAGTAGAGTAATTATTTGTATGTTCTAAAGTATCGTTCTTATTTTCTCACGGGTAAGAGATGTGGGTTTGGCGGTAATGGCTGAAAGTGCATTTGGCCAGCAATGGCCATTCTCCTGGCAGTTTTTTATTTACGTAAATTGCACTTTCCCATCAACATTGATTGTGACCTATAGAAGCTATGAGTCGAAGAGAGAGACGGTGGGTTTGTACATTCTTCATACAACTAAATGAAACCTTGGATATCAAGGGATGGAGTATTATTAGCAGTAATACTTGAAGAGATAATCAATTTTGATTCTCTCACTCAAAACGATTTGTAAACGAAACCCATATCAAAGATGTAAACCACACAGATCGGTTATAGATCCTCAAAATATATTTGGATCGCTTATAGCCGGCCTATCTAGAGTGTTCGATGTTTCATATCTGAACCTCATAAAATTGAACCTCTATATATATACAACACAATACTCTCCAACATGCAAACTGAACTACCTTTCCCTACCCCGCTAGCTAGTAATCAATTTTATGACTACCTCATAAAATCAAAAAATTTCCCACATACGCAGTACAAAGTGCTATGAGGTATTGGGGGTGTCCAAGAATGCCTCCCGGGATGATTTGAAAAACGAACCATTCTTGATGATAACTGCATCTGTGCCACAAAAATAAAACTAATTATTGTCATAGCAGGAATTTCAGAAAAATATTAATAAAAAAATTCAAAATCCTAAATAAAAATTAGAAATTCAAATGCATGAATAAAAATACCTCAACCGTACACCTAAAATAAGAATTATAAGAGGTATTTATATGAAAAAATAAGAACTGTGGGACCTATAGAGAGAAGATACGAAAAACACAAAAGTAAAAAAAATTAAAAACTAAAAATCTATATGAATAGGGAAAAACAGATACGAAAAGATATGAGAACCACCTTTCTCTCCCACTCTCTCTTTAACTCCTACATGCATAGCAGCGTTGGTCACCATCTGTAAGAAACCACAAAAAGAATATTACAACCATTACAAAGAAATCCTAGCATGGGGAGGGTGAAGAGAGTATAGAGTGAATGGTTTAGAGAGAGAGAGAGAGAGAGAGAGAGAGAGTGAATGGTTTTGCGCACGCGAGAGAGAGAGAGAGAAAGAGAGAGAGAGATGCGAATGGAATCTGAAAAGAGTGTTATAATGGGGTGGAGTGTTACAATGGATTTGGTGAGATTTGATGGATGGATGGATGGGCATCTCTGACGGGTGTCATAGAGGCTGTGAATTTTCAAATTAAAGTAAAAATGTGTTGGAAGGCTCCCTCTCAAATATTATTTATCCCTTCTACTTTTCTCAAATATGATCTCGACCATCCATTTAATCTCTTGGTGGATAAATCAGGACACCTAATTAGCTTATCCTCTTATGGAATAGTAAAAACATCATACTCCTTATTATATAGATATAGGTTGCGTGACTTCTTAGGCTTGTGTTATACCTACGCTACCTGCTATCACGAGAGGTTCCGCGTCGTGGATAGTCTTATCCCGATGAGCCCATTGAGGGGGATTTTAGAATTTTTCCTCAGAACATAAAACATAGGGTTGGGAATTACTTATGTGTATGATAGTGTGACCGGTCATTTGGGTGTGTTAATTGTGCGCGTAGCCCAAAGGCTTAGAACTATGTTCGCCTTCAGATTTTATGAATCGTGAATTTATGGTTCGAGAGTGATTTCGAACCGGAAGTCCTTTACTTAGTACGTGATGTACCAGGACTCGATAGCAGAGTATGCAGGCATCGCGGGTCCCCACCCAGGAATGCCGTATTCGTATATATTACAGAGTAGTGTATGTATCTATGCATGTGATTTATTCTACTGTGTGTGCACTAGTAGATAAAATTGATAGTGATATCTAAAGTAATATAAGTATATGGAAACTTAATACTTGGTGACTTTTACTGGATAATTAGAAATTCGGTGATGTATTGTATGGGCAAAACAGGTGGCCACAACGAGTTAGTATGCAGGGAGAGAATTAGTTCAAACTAGCTAGGCAGGGTAGCGTAACTATAATGGTTTAGGAGAATACGTTAGGCGTGCACAATAGTTGAGAGGTCAGGATCTCAAGTGAGGGCACATGAAGTTAGCATGTATACAATATCTGCTCTTACTGCATTTTAAATACTTACAAAATATTTTCAAACTATTTTTTTAGGCTCTGACCCATTTCAAAACTATTTTTGTAAAAACCTTTTAGGGGCCCAACAACAGGGATGCCAAGCTTAGGAGTCCATTCTTATTTGACGTACTGCAGCTATTGTGGACGTTGCAGGACCTCAGTAGTAGACGCTACCACTTTTATCAGTTCCTTTTCATCATTCAGTTATTTCATTCGGGCATGTCGCCTATCCTTAGTTAGTGGTTATTTCAGAGTTACAGCATTTCCATTTTTATTTCCAGTTGTTGGATTTGGTTTTAATAATGGACTACTATATGTGGACTTTAGTTTGGAGTGTTTATTCCAGTTACATTTATTTAGTAAGTTGTTTATTATTTATTATGTTTCCTACTAGAATGGTGAATTTGGTTTAATAGTTTAAATTATTGCATGTTAATAAAAATATTAAAATTTTAACACCAGGCCATTAGGGTATTAGTAATATAATTATGTTCCGACGGTGATGCTAAGAATGAAACCATTGACGATTCCTATTTAATTTAATAATAAACTGATCACGCCGGATTAGAATAGACTAGGTGTCACGTTTGGGAGCTTATCCAAAAAATATATCTTTGAGCACTAAGGGGTCGACTCAACAATACTTATCCACCATCCTCCTTTCAGCAACAGTGAGCTTGTGATCAGTTTTCTCTGCAAATAAAAAAATTAAGAAAAGAAACAAGGTACGTAAGAAAAGGAAATGTAGTTCAAACAATCAAAAGAGTCAAAGTATTAATGGAATTAGGGCTACTTCAATTGCGAGAAGTCCTTGTAGTCTTCCTTACCTCATTCGAGACGAACTCCCAGTTACCCTTGACGAAGAAAAACTTATGTTTCTAGAAATGGTTACTGGTCTGGGAGAACCTAGCAAGTTTATTTTGAGGTTTAAAGGGGGAGATGTGTTAATAGTCAGGGGGCTTTTACATTATCCTTCAGGCCATTAATGTACCTAAATATTTCCTCATTATTGTCAAAACCTGACACTTCCCTCCAATATATTATGGACCCTAGGATTGTTTAGCGGGCATTCAAGCCAAGTTGGGTTGGGGCTAATCCATAACCTTTAATAATACCTCAGATGATGGGATGAAAGGTAAGATGAAACCCCCAAAGCCAAAGTAGATTATGAAATGGTGATCTCCTTAGAGTATAGTCGATTATAGGCTCACTCATTTTTTAAGTCAACCTACGAGTGATGATCGGTAGAATACTATAAAAGTCTTCATACTCCAACAGTTTATTGGAGTCATATCATAGGCAAAATTGGCAACATCAGTCTGTGAAGGGTTATGTGATTTGGTTAAGGCAAGATGGGGTTTTTTCATCTACTAAAAGCTCAAAAAGAGAACCAGGAGAGTCTGAGGGAGGATGAGAGAAAGGACTTCCTTGGTTGAGTCTCTAAGGACAATGATGAACTCAGACAATGTCTCGTCTTCTCAGTTCCTACCTCCTTCCTCACTTATGGACCCATCATCCAAGTTATTTGACGGCATGAACTCATATCTACTTTATTAGGTATTTAGGAGATTAGGGGTAGAACCAATAGACTTAAAAGGTTTGGTGGAATTATAAATAGGGGCACATACCTAATAGGCTATTAGGTAACTATGTTCTCTTTACGTAATTGCCTCAAAATCCTCTGCACCCACTCGTCAATACTCATAAATGGTGGAAAGCAAGAGAGAAAACCTAAATAAATTACCTACTACAAGTGGAAGAAATAAGGGAAAATATCGAACCTTATAAATCGGGGACACCCTATGCCAACCAATTTAATAGCTATCTAAAACTACTGCCGACCCAAATCCAGCAGCAAATCAACAATCAAAGCATAGTGAATATAGCCGCAAACACAATTTTTTTTTAAAATAAAACAAGAGAAATATAAAACCCTAATAAATTAGCAAAAAGGGATAAAAAGTACATGAAAGTCATGGAATGGAAAGGAGAAAATAAAAATGATTATTGAAGATGGCAGTGACTAGGAAAAATAGAATCTCCTGCTGAAAACAAGGGACAACAATTGAAAATGAAATTGGAAATTTATTTCTCTTAGGTGGTCAAATATTTTGGATATTGAAAGGTTTAAATGATTGGAATAGGAGGTTTAATTATGCTTCTAACATTAATTATTATATTGAGAAAATCATGACATAAGATTCCTTGAAACGCATTCTAACAGTTTGAAACTATGTGCATGTTGCTCAAAGTGCTCGCATTAGTGTTGATGTGACGCTCTAGAAAATAACTGGAACGTGGAATACTCAACACTAAGTATTTCAAAATTACATAAATATTTTTTCTTGGATCGATATGAGGTTGAAAATTAGAGATAATGATAGGTCATAGGAAAATCTTCACTCGCTCCAACAACAAAGCATACCCCTTGAAGGCACAACTCTTCAAGAGACATGCGGCATAGCCAAATTCTTGAGTAAAGTCTTGGGGGATATTATTATGCCCTAAATATAGTGTACTCTATGGACATATTAGATTACGACACCTATCATATAATCTATCTAAGTCAGCTAACCTAACACACAGGAGAAGTCGAAGGTTGTGCATAAGGTCGATTCGTCTTAGGGTCGGCCTCGGCCCAAACTCTAGAATGAGGACTACTTAATTAATTAATACCATAATGGAAGGGGTGTACCTTATAATGAGGTTACATAAGCATCTAGATACACATGAAACAAAATAAGATATGAAGATATCCTTCCCCATATTCCATAACTGACTTGTGACTATTCCCTTATATAATTTGTAAAAGATGGTCTAACTTGAATTATAAAGGTGAAACATATGTCACCCTATTCTCTCACTTCTAGTAGCTTATAAATATCATCCCATTAACCTCATGTGAGGTATGATATGTATTCTATATTGTTATGCTGCCAAACTATAGAGAGATGGAGAGATAGAGAGCTTGTAACTAAGTGTATTTTCATGGCAATTTCCCATTAAAGGAATAGAGAACATTTCACTTGTGTATATCCTACTTCATTTTTATGTTAGTCAATCAGTATTTTATCCCTTAAATGACTTATTCTCTAGTTTAATGGTGTCACTTATCTAAAATATAGTCAATTCAATTTTTTAGTGATAACAATAGTGATGGTAAGAAAGACATACGGTAAGTGGAGACTCTGCGTTGATTATTCGGATCTGAATGAGGCATGTCCTAAGGATTATTACTCACTTCCTAAGATTGACGCATTGGTGGATATGGCACCAGGGCACAAGATGTTATCATTTATGTATGTATACTATCATTACAACTAAATTCGAATGGACTTAGTTGATAAGGAGAAAACGTCATTCATAACTGACTCAGGGACCTACTGATACAAAATGATTCCCTTTGGGCTGAAGAACGTCAGGGAAAAATACCAAAGGCTCATTAATAACATGTTTTAAGTGTATCAAGACAATATGTTAGTCAAAATCCTAAAGTAGGAAGAACACATAAAGGATTTGGAGGAGACCTTTAATATCCTCAACAAGTAGGGGATAAAGGTGAACTCTGAGAAGTGCGCCTTCAAAGTATCGTCGAGGAAGTTCCTAGGATTTATGGTCACCTGTAGAGGGATATAGGCAAATCCCTAAAATATACAAATAATTCTAAATATTAGAAGTTCCAAGACAGTTAAAGAAATATAGTCGTTGACCAACCGAGTCGTAACTTTAAATCGATTCGTCAAGAGAGTGATAGATAAGTGTTTATCTTTATTTTAAACACTGAAGAATCATCTAGATAGATAGTTGCAAACATGACTTTAATCAATAACTAAAGATGTGTCTGGTCGAAGTTGTGCTCCTCTAAAAACCAGTTCTAAGCGAAGATTTATACCTCTGTTTGACCATCTCATCAACAACCATTAGCTTAATCCTCTTCATGGATAATAACTGAATACAATATTCAGTATACTATTTAAGAAGGGTGCTCATAGGGATAAAATAAGATACGTAAAGTTTGAAATTTTGGCATGCACACTCATTATAGCTGCTCAAAAGTTGAGACCATACTTTCAGGCCCAAACGATAGTCATCCTTATTGAGCACCATCTCAGACAAGTCATTAACCGAATTGAGGTATCTATATGGTTAATGAAGTGGTTTATGGGGTTGGAGGATTTCGAATTCCAATAAAAATAATGGGTATATTTGAAGGGGAAACTGGTTGTAGATTTCCTCACAGAATTTATAACCCAGACGACATTGAATCTACCTAGAGGCTAAAGAGTCAACAACCTGTTTAGATCATTCATGTGGACGAGTCGTCTGATGGAACTGGGATTGACTATTGATAATGGTTAGAGCATGGAATATGCCCTTAGTTTTAATTTCAAAGCATCTAAAACTGAAGTTGGGTACACGACATTGATCATTGGAGCGCGACTTGCATTATCCCTCAAGGCTAATCAAGTGGAGTTTTTCAGCAACTTAAAGGTGATTACTGGCCAAGTGATGGGGGAATATAAGTCAAAGGGGAAAATATTAGCATATATTAAACGTTTCCAGGAGTTATCATGTTGTCTGAAGGCGTTTACAATTTGCCACATACCGAGGGAGGATAACACTAAATACAGTCATTTGGCTAGATTAGCATCATCATATCAGGGGAATCCCATCATGGAAATTATTAATTAAACTAGAATTTAACTGGAAGAAGCTTGGGAAATCAATGTAGCGGATCAAGGGTCGAGATGGATGGATAAATTTGTGAAATATTTAAGGGATAGGACCCTTCTAGAGGATGGTTCAGAGGCCAAGAAGATACGACTAAAGCTTTTAAATATATACTCTATGAAGGAGTCTTATATATATGAAGGTATACACGGTTGATCCTTTTATGTGTTCATCTAACATAGGTGATCACAATCCTAAGGGGTTTACATGAAGGAATATGCGGAGGCATGTGGGAAAGAGAAATCTAGCGTAGAGAGCACTAATGTAAGGATATTATTGGCCGACTATGATAAAATACTTAGAGAGGTACGTACGAAGGTGTAATCGGTGTCAACAAACAACACGGATTACCAAGTGGATGGACATGACCATAAACCTCCTTGTCAAAATATTCTCCGCTATTGCATCGCCATGACCATTTGCTATATAGGGGATGGACATTCTTAGATCCTTACCAAGTGGGAAAGGTCAATGCAAGTTCCTCTTATCGCTATAGACTATTTTATAAAGTGAGTGGAACTGAATCATTAGCACTGATTACCATTTAGAAGTCCCACTCATTCATTTAAAAATTCATCATAAGTTTGTTTGTTATATACTACACTAATCATAGACAATGGGAGGCAATTAGACAGTGCTCAGATCGATAATCTATGTGTGGTCTTACGGGCCCCAAGCTTTATTTTAGATTGTTCGAGGGGAGATAGAGATGTGGCATTGATGTGTGTGTGATGATGATCCATGCGGAGATGCGAGAGTGCTTGTCTCTCAGTCCGTCGTTTCCCCCTGAGGTTGAGTTCAGTTTGTGGATGATTTTACCTGGAAGCTGTTTGACACCATATCCATTTTTTTTGGGTTGCACGCACCTGTTTAGGCCTAAGCTTAATTTCTTCATGCAAGGGGTTATTAGTTCTTTATAGTTTCATGTTTATTTTATAAGAAAGCAAACATAAATGGTTAGGTTTAGCCCATTCGAGATAATCCCAAGGTAGGTTTAGGTGTGCGGATTATCTAGAGATTCTGGATGTGAGTTGAAGAACTGGGTTATAAGCGGAGAATATATTAAGCAACCCACATATTATTTATTCTTACTTATCTATATGTTTATTATCGTTCTTTACAGTTGTGAATACTTTTTAGTTTATATTATAACATATTTAGAGCCCTTAGTTTGAAAATATCTTAAAACGTAGAAAGGTGCTAAGGTATAAATTTTGTGTTTAATGAGAGGTGTAGGAATGCCACTAAACCGGTGTCAATAAACAAGAGTGCGTGTCTATGAATACGTGTTCGAATAATGGGTGGTCATACGTATGTATATGTGTGCGAGAAATCTCGGATTATATAATAAAAGGTCATTTAAAGTATGTATGTGTTTGCATAAGCGTGAGAAGTTATGGCTTTAGATAGTTTGACATCTCATTCGCGGTGTGAGAGAGGAATAAGAGATAGTATGGGAGACGGGTGAATATTTTTTAGGATAAGATATCTTGAAACATATTATCGAGACTTGGCCTAACGAGTAGGAATCGGTATTGTGCCTACGTACCCGTGTAGCCACGGGTGAAAGTCTATGTAGTTTGGTTTTGTGTACGCACTTGGCCATTTATGTTGTGTGGATATACATGAGAAGTCACGAATTGAGATAATTTGATATCTAGTTTGAGAGTGTGTGTGCTCGAAACAGATATGGATGGAAAATATCCAATTAAAATCTCTTCGAAAGTTGTGACAAGGTTTTCCTTACAAATTCAACTTGGGATGTCAAAATACAAGCGTTGAGGTCTATGTGAAAAAATGTTTACCAAACTTATTACATTAAATTTTATCTTCAAGAATTAGGTGACTTAATTTTAATATGAAAAGATAAATAATATTACACAACCCCAAGGCGTACGAGGAAAAACCCATAACGGGAAGAAGCCTTGGGCCGACAGAATGAAAAATGTACTATGGTAGAGTTTTACAACTAGAAGAAATAGGCTTATAATCCTCACGATGCTATAACCAACTAGACACTCTTTACCACCATATACTCCATAGAGAGCACCAATGACTAAAAAACGCTACACATCCATGACCAGTTTTGTTCCGCAACTAATGTCATCAAGTCCTCGTGCCAAAACAATCTTCTTTAAGGTAGAACAAACTTTCTTCATTTTTGAGTTTGAAGAGAACTATGTGTTCCACTACTTGAAACAAAGGTGAGAAGCCTCCTTGGAGTGTAGTATCTCTTTTTAGGTGTGTGATGACCTAAGGTTAAAGTGTTTTCTAAAAATTATGGTATAACTCACAAAATATATCTTTGAGACATATGAAATCTAAACATAACACATGAATAAATTAGAAAGATATCTATTCAAGGTTTTGAAAAGATCTTAAAACAAACAAGTTTACTTCAACATATTTCTAGATTTCAAAAGCATTTAAACTTAAAATATCTTAAGAATATATAGAAGAGAAAAACAAGACTTAAAACTTAGATGAATACAAGATTGAAACATAAGTTTATATCAAAAGATTTTTCTCTCTTTAAAGATGATTCTCGTGGCAAGAAAGATTTAGAAAAAATATTTTGTCCATAAAAAAATAACAAAACCACACTTACACTCTCACACAAAATGAAGTATAACCCACTTACATATACTCACCCAAGCATACAAGAGAAACTATGAGGGTACAAGTAGTTAAGTAGACTCGAGTAGGTTTAAAAGTAAAAAATATATGGAAAGATCTATAGTTTGCACGAGTATTAAGAAAGATGTGCATAATCTAAGCTCAAAAGGAAACTTTTTTCAAAGTCAGACATAAAGTGATATAGGTTGTGCAATAGTTCAAACTTTTAAATGAGCACATATCGGTGAAGTTTCGTTGCAACTAACTTTTGTGTCATTGTGGCGAAACTTTCGAAAAAATACAAGGAAGCCAAAGAACAAAATCTCTGGAACAAGGAATGACGAGTGAGTCATTATTGTTATAGCGAGAGAAAGTCTTACTGTGGCAAAGGTCTCCTGTGCCAGACCTTAACAGCCTTTATGAAATGCAATTTGTAAGATTTTCAAATAAAGTTTTATTCCATTTCATAAATAAGTCCAAAGATTCATATCAACATAAACACACACACAAAGTTTTTCTCATGAAGAGAACATGTGTGAGTAAAATTTTTGTGAGTCTATGTGTCCGTTTAACTTCCTAATAGTAGTATAAAAAGGATATACATGAAGGTAAGGATGTCTGTTGAATGATTTTCATAACTCTTTATCGGAACGACCTCAAGGACAAGACTCAAAAGTATATATGATCAACATAATAAGACAATATAGTCCCATTGGGGACATGAGTAAAATGAATACTCTTAAAATCTCCCCCTTTATCTATTCTGTGACAAAATATACAAAAATGAAGATTACAAATATTATAGAGAAATCTAGAAAACTATGACATATAAACACAAGCCAGACCAAAGGCAATGACAACCCTATACTATTAATCCTCCTTTGTAGATGAATTCTTAAAAAGTCTTATACCTATTAATCGGCCATTCAATTTACAAAATGTAGATATAACAATATAATGGGTAGTTAACAGAAAACCTGTAATGAATAAGATATGAAAGTGATTCGTCATTCAAGGTTTGCATATAAGCTCTAGAAATGATAATATCTTAATGTTATAGGCCACATCGAGATATGTACTACATTTCTTCGATATATGCTCCATGTTCATTTAGTTTTTCATGAAACAATTCAAGATATGTTTGTAATTAGAAATCCCCCTTAATCTAACCTTTCTCCATTTTTTTGTCATTGAATTGGAAAAGTAAAGAAACATTAAATTAAACAAATGTGCTAATAATGATTATATAATGAGTTATTTTAATCAAAATTAAATAAGGATAGAATATGCAATTCAAGGAATTTAGCCCATATTTTAATAATAGCGATAGCGAAATAACATAATTTAACTAGAGCATGTAAACACCAATACAAGTAAAAGTGCACTAAACATGGAAAAGTGAAGCATTTGTGGAAGTTAACAAGTATAAAGCATTGGTTAGTAGACAATAAGAAAGTGAGTGAAGAATAATCCTACATAATCCATGTCGTGCCAAGTAAAGCCATATAATCATATAATGAGCTAAGTATCATGAAACTAATAAAAGGATACATCTTTAAATCGACAACATAACTCTAATGTTAGAGAGGGGCTTAATATATCTTCAAAGTTCAAAAGTCCGTGTAGTATAAATGAACGAGCCTCACTCTACTAAATCATTTCACATCACTTCAGGCTTATATAGCTCGAATGACTCAATGACTCAATGCTTTAACACTGAATTTAGCCAACTTTTGTATTATATAAATGTTTACATTTTCAATCTCTCCCTTTGGATTCTCCATGGACCCCCCCCCCCCCCCCCCAAAACCCAAAAGTCTCTTGATTACTCCTACCAAAATAACTCCACATTAGTTATATATTGAGAGTAGTAGAAAGTAATACACATACAGTCAAAAAGACTAAGAAAGCATCGAAGTCGAGTTTAAAATGATGGGTATGAGCCGGATCAATATCTCTATATCGAAAACCACATGAATAACGAAATAAGATCACGTAAGTAATAGCATGAACAAAGAATAACTGCCCTTGCTTTGGGAATCTTCTGAAGCATCAATGAGATATAGATTATATAAAAAATGTGAATAATGACAAGATCATATAATATCAACAGACATAACAAGTAAGTGCTCTATTCCATGAAATATCTCGTGAAAAATAATATATCTCCCCCGTAAACCCATACATAAAAGTTTATACCCCTAAAGCAAGGAACATGGAAATCTCCCCTATCTTAGATGTTTCTCCCCCATTTTGACATGGAAAAGTCAAAGAGAAGTAGAAAGACATAAATAATAGGTATATT
This sequence comes from Sambucus nigra, assembly GCA_949130495.1. NCBI lineage: Eukaryota > Viridiplantae > Streptophyta > Magnoliopsida > Dipsacales > Adoxaceae > Sambucus > Sambucus nigra. The sequence goes on from OX422222.1 coordinate 23,046,156, forward strand.
AATGTTAGGCAACAACAATCACAATGAATAGACAAAACTAGCGAATCAAAAGCTAGATAATCACGTGAGATACCAAAGCTATAAAAGGAATATTCAAGGTAATCATCATGAGTATGAGAAACACACGAGTGTAGCATAATATGAATCTCAAATCAGGAACTAGTCGATAAAATATATTAAGCAATAAGCATGTGAGGCATGATATGTGATATAAAGCATTCTAACTAGAATGATATCATATAAAGCATTTATATAGCAATGTAAGCATGAAGATATGGATAAAAAAAATAAGAAATCCATAACAACCATAAAAAAAATGTACCAACAAGTACACAAAAGTACTCCACGACAAGCAATAAAGCAATCGGTACAATTATCCAAATATAAACAAGCGTAATATCCAAGTACCACAAACAGTGTTATAAATTATCAACAAAAGAAATACAATAGAGGCACACACATAAAATATTTTTTCATTAGTTGTCTCCTCATTCTCATCATCATAGTTTTCATCACCGTCGTCATCAACTGGAGGTACACGAGGTGGAGTAGTAATTGGTGGTGGTGCATAGGTAGAAGCTAGAACATCTGGGACACGGCCGATCCTGCTTAAATAATTAAAAATGAAAGCAATATTGATCTGCTGACTGGGTTGTTCTTTATTCACCATAGCAAGATGATGACCAAAGTAATCATGCATCTGACTCATATATGATCACATATAAATAAAATAACCATACATGTAAGCAAACTAGGCCTCTATAAACTCTCTAGTACCCTAATGAGCTCTTGGTGCATGAGCGGGCTCTGGTGTTGGTGCCGGCACACAAGCTCTCTCAGGATAAATGGGCTGACAAGGTGGTCTAAGAGAAGCCTCGCCGGTGGAACGAGATGAACTCATGATATATATATATATATATATATGACAAATAATTATAGGAATATCATCTTCATAAAGTCTCAGAATGCTTAACTAGTATAGGTATCCGGTAATCATCCAACCATATGGTAAAGACTCGTGTGAAACATCAGTGCAAACTCGATACATCACCTCTAAAATAAGCTCAAGGTAATTGATAGATTTACTATGAGATAGAGCATATATCAATCGACCTATAGGATAAGGGAAATCCTTAAAGCGATGATGGGGCATAAGGTTACAGATAAAAAAAAAATAAAGAAGAGAACACCTCTTATTCATAACAACTTGTTGGAAAAGATTTCCAAACCAAGTCGTAGTATACCTAAAAAGAAAATAAGCGACCATATCATGAGGAATCACACCCTCTCTAAAAGAGATATAATCAGGATTTTCAATATTAGTCTCAATACCTAAATCTGAAGCAAAAACCTCCTCAGTCAAAATTACCTCAACACCTCTAACAAACGAGGTCAAAATGATAGGAGACTCGTATATCACAAGAATGGATCTGTTAAACTTACATATTAGAGTGTCATTAGACGGGGCCATAGTAAATATGAACTGCAAATACCCTATATCAAAGGCAACACTAATTGACCCTCCTTGCAACAATTGAGGTTCTCTAAGTCATTATTTCTCTCAGCTCTAACAGAACAAGGCATAAAACTTGAATCAATAAGGGAACCATCTCATGTGAACCTAATCCTAGACGCATCCATAGTGAGTTCTAAAATAGCTATAGAGGCTCTTGACGCCTGCCTCAACAAGATGAACGTGGGAGTGACTCTTTACTATGGTGTCGAGGTAATACAACTCTCTTTCTTGCATGTGCTTTTTATCTCACTACGATAACATAAATAAGCTACACAACAATGAACAATTAGAATATGAATGAATTTTAAGAGTGTATAATAGAACAAAGGTGTACATTGCCTAAAATCCCCTAAAATCAATCACAGTCTCAAATTAAACACCTAGAGCTATGAATTGGACGTAAATATACTCTAAGAAGTGTAAATTGATAAATAATAACTGATAGAGACTTACATAATAAAAACTAGGGGAACTCAATCAGATCTAAAAACTAGGGATCCTAAACACCACTCAAAATGATCAATCATTGATAAAAATATAGTACTGGGAAAAAATTACCTAGGGTTTTGGTTTTAGGAGATTTTTTAACTGAAATGGGCATAATAATGAGAAACCCTAATATCTAGTGTCAATAACTAGGCGCGCGGGGGCAGTTTTGCCATGCATACGGGCCTTACGTATGTCCATATTTTATCCCTATATACAGTTTCAACAAGTATGCATAGTTAGGGACATAAAGTCCAAGAAAGACTAAGTATGAAATAAAAAACCAAACTCTCAAAATAATATGGTATGAATGAATGCATGTAAAGGTAAAATCATTCATTTTTTTACTTGAAAAGCATAATTCTAAGACAAATGCACAAAAATCAAAACTCACGCACACATATTTACATATGTAAAGTTTAAAATGAAAATATGTGATAGTGATTAGGTATAAATGATAAATTTGATTTGACAAACAAAGTTTCTTTGATCAAGAACATATTCAAATCAAATATCAATTAATTCAACATATAAGGGTAAAAATTCTTATCAGATCATTTCAAGTAACTTTGTATTTCAATCAAGGCATGATTTATGACAAACATGATTTATAAAATTAAATGATTACACATAACCAAGTCATAAAAATTATAAATGATGCTTAATTTTATCATTACATGAGTATCCTTTCAAAATCTCATAAAATGGTAGTTTCTAACCAATTTTCTCCCTCTAGCATATGTTGGTTAGAAAAAAATTCAATGACTAACTAATATAGCAATTTTCATTTGAAAAGATATGGCCCTATCTTATTTTGAATGCTCGTTTAAGCAGTTGACTTGTGGCTATTTACAACATATCGACTTTTATCATTGATTGACTCTTCACACAATTAGATGACACCTACCCAATGATACTTAAATTCAAAATTCAGTATAATCATTCTAATGGTAGCCCTTATCAACGCATATAAAATGGTCCTTTTACAACTCCAACAAGTATGAAACATATAGATCTCACACATGGACTATAGAAACATTCAAAACCAATACAAGATCTCAGGATTCAATCATGATTAAGTTAATCACTAAAAGCAATAATCATATAATTATAGTCAATGCAATAAATGATATGCAAGTGCTCAAGTAGTGTGAAATCAACACCAAAGAGATCAAAAAATATGTCAATCACGACTTTTGAAATGAATTATAGTCTAAATATTGACATTATTAACATTTTCTATCAGAATGGCTAAAAATCCATACTTCAATCATCATTCAAGTTAATTTTATTCATCAAATTGCATGAATCAAATGACTTAATCACATAGTCATGAAAAGAAATAAAGTGAAAATCCTTTTGGAATTTATAAAAGAATGATGCATGTATTTACAACATGTTAAGAAAGGAACAAAGAATATAGAAAAATGCATGTAAATGCAAAAATGTATAAAATCCCCACTAAAGCATGAATAACGATCCAAGTATGAATTTCAAACGCTCACCCATAATGATTTAATCCCAAATAAATCAAGAATACCTAGGAGGGTACCTACACACACACAAGATCCTAGGCATCCTAGAAAACTATCTCCTAGATTGAGATGTGTGCGACATCTCCCGAATCAAAGGGAAGAACATAAAAAGCCTCTCTCCGCCCAAACTTCTTCTGGGGAACTTCAACCTCAATCCTCTTTCTTGGTGCATTCGTAGGTAATTCATTCACATTACTTGGCACCCACCTCGTATTCCTTATAGGATTCTTATGTCTACTCCTTGGAATTTGAGCAAATGGTATAGGTCTTGGGTATATCTCTTATATCCCCACCTCTACCTTTCACCAGTAAATCCACTCTCTTCATCGACTCATAAATTTGACATCTAGGTTTACTGTTAGTATCCCTACGAAATACTTGCCTCCTATTTCCCATGAACTTAATTTTTTTCTAAAGCACTTATAGGATTGTTTGGTGTGGCATTCTACTTTGCAAAAAGTGCAATATCAAATATTATTTTTCACATTATTTATAATTTCATGAACTTTCCTCTCAACCCTCTTATCTTGCAAACGTGGAGGAACGTATGACAAATGTATTCATTTAACATCATGATGTCTAACACACTTCTTCTTATTTTTATAAGTCTTGGGCTGCAGTTGGTGCTGCTATCTTGAGCTAGTCGTTGGATAAGTTTCTCCAAAACTAGTTAAATATATCATTCCTATGATGTAGGTGTCTAGCATTGTAGCTCATTTACATTCTTGTATTCATTTATTTTTCAATTTTCAGCCATTTGTATTTTTCAGATTTCCCAAGTCAGACATTTGTACAAAATGTATCTATTTGTTTAGATTTGAACTTTGAGACATTGAGATATATTATATTCTAGAGTTGGAGTTTGATTATGTTGTTATTTGGATTGTATCAGAGGTGTTTTAATTCATTCAACATTTTATTATCTCAATGTGTATTTACTTATATCGTTTTTATTTACCTCGGTCATGCTTAGAATGTTATTAATTATTTTTTACTCTCGTCGTGATTTTTATATTAGAACTCATCGATCTAATTATGAATTTTATAAGTGTCATAAAATAAGTAATTAGTCGAGTTATCTCCTCACACGTATTCCCCATATTAAAGAAAAAGAAGTTTGAAGTCTATCCCAAGATGTCGTGGCATGGAAAACTAAATAAATTATGCATTCAAGGTAGAAAATATAAAGAGGGACAAGGTCCAGAAGAGGTACAAAAAAAAAAAAAAAGGCATCTCATGTCCGTGGCCATAGAGAAGTAATTAAAAATTCTAATCGTTATAAAAAGATAGTATTTAGATAAAATGGATAGTTTTACAACAAACAAGTTATATTTTTATATTTTAAAGATAAAAACCCCAATCCTAACCTAGAAACTTCAAGACCATGCCAATAATCTCAATATAATCGAACAAAACCCATTTGTACTTGCGATTAATGGATGATGATATTAAATTAATAAATCATAGGTTGTTAAATACAACTTATTAGTATAACTATATATCAATTATGTCTCATATTGTTCAAAGATGTAATGAAAACTAGGGTTAAAATGAGGGAAAAACAAAAAAGACTAGGAATCCCTTACCTTGACTTTTACTAAAAAAAAACTATCAACCATGCTCTCATATGATTCTATCTCTCATCGATCATGATCAACCTCTTTAAATCGTAACTCCCTCACTCTTTCTCATACTTTATCTCTCTAAAAGCTACATAGAATACTAATAAAACTAAAGAGCGATACCATACTTCTTATTTATTGTATTAGGGTTAACCCCGGGGTTTACAAAATGTAATCAATTTTTCCAAAATTTCCTGATCATGGATCATTATAAAATATCTCAATATTGATCCCAAAGTTATAATCTGATTAGTCCATGCCATTAATCCTCCACTTTTACCCATAATAAAAATGTTCCAGGACTTCGTCAAGTATACAACATTTAAATATCAATATCTCTTATCTCCAAATAACATGAATTATGTCTACATGTTCTTAGTCTTTATGAAACATTTGTTTAGATCTGCACTTTTGTGCCCTGCAGACTGTAGTGGAACTTAACCTTACTAAAAGGATGGTCTATGACCACCCAACACTTCACGATTTAAAATTCAACACTTGGATTTTCTATGGTCTGGGCTTGATCATTATCATTCTCGATTTAGAAAATTCTTTCCATCTCATCAAGATTAAAGATATTGAAATTTAAATTTTCACCTTGAAATAAATGAGTATATCTTTCTTGCATGTCTAGCTCTGGCTCTAGCTCCTAAATTTCCTCCTCTATGGCATAATGTCTACAAAATAATTTACCAAATTGATTACTTTTGTTCAAATCATGTTTCTATCTGATATAAAATCTTCACTGGACCTCTATATGAATAAAATTTCCATGGACTTTTAGTGGTTCATGCCTGATGATATCGAGTTTTCTTATTTTTGTACCTTTTAGGGATTGCTTTCGCTGGTTTCGGGGAATACTCCATGTATACGGGTTTATTCACCTTAGCGGTTTGGTTTTTGATACAATACATTTATTTATTGAAAAAAATTAATATGGCCATGGACTTTGACGTACTTCTGCAGCATCGAACCATGGAAAACTTTGTGCATGTGATCCAATTATGAAGATTATGCAAATCGATAAATAAATGTTTCTAAATTTTTAACACCTCTAAAGGTCTTACATACCATTTACGTAACTTATCTTTATTCCCTAAGATCATAAATAATTTACACGGTGACACCTTGAAGAAGATATGATTCGCAAGCGAAATCTTATTGCTTTTTTCAAACGTCGCCCTGATTTTTTTGTCTATTTTAAGTAGTATGTATTCCCACCCTAACCGTCCTTACCTTGGCCACTACTGTCTTTCACTAATTATGATCCAAGTAGTTCTATTTCTACCACCCATTCCTAACACAATAAGATTTGTTAATTTCTCATATATAAAGTCCTGTAAGGTTTCATTTGGATGATGTATTGATAACTATTGTTGTAGGTGATTTCAAATGATGGTAAATGATCCTCTCATCTTCTATGCAAATTCAAAGTGCATGGGGCCAACATATCTTTCAAAGTCTATTTTTTTCTCATTACTTCCCATCGATTTGCAAATATAAGGTATTGCTAAAATGTTTCCATAACCCTATTAATTTTGAAAGATTTTAAAAACCCTGAGATAAATCTGGTGGCGATGTCTAAAATATTGGACACGTGTACTTTATAGAGTTTATATTTTCGTTTATGTAAAGTATGGTCAAGTACTCTGCATTGTATAAGGTATTTATAGACACAACTTGTGCAAACTTCGTCTCACAATTTATAATGACCTAAATAGAGTTCATTCCCATATATATTAGCAACAGTCCAAGTATAAAATCCATTGGTATTCTTTCTCACTTCGTTTCTAAATAGGTAAAGGTTGCATCAACCTTACTAGACTATATTTCTCAACTTCAACTTAATGGAAAACCATACATTTATCCACAAAGTCCTAAATTTTTTATGTTATTTAACCTAAATTTTCTCCTTATTTGAATACTTTCTATAGGTGTGATTCCTCGAATAAAAAAAATCTTATCCTTTTAACAAGTGTTTTCTCCACTCTAACTACACAAATGTATATCCTCGTACCTAAATTATCATTTACTTAAAATCTTTTAAGATTCTCCTTTAACATGTCAATTTAAATGATTCGATGAACTTTTATGACGTAAATGACTCCAAATGGGAGCAAGAAAAGATGACTCTCTTCTAAACTCTCTCAATTCAATATCTCAACAATGGAAGAATGCCTCAAATGAGGCTACAAATGAGTATTTATAGGAAGGAGGTTGTTTGGCCTCTAAGCTAACAATCTAATTGCAATTACGTCCGTAGGAGCCAATAACCTTCCTTATTCTAAATACTAAACGAAAGAAAAATACAATGAAATACTAAAAAAAATGACAAAAATGACTGGAAGGACCTTATTTACATCACTCTCCCCCTTGAAAGAGTTCGTCCTCTAACTCAAAGGGGAAGGCCTTCAGTGTCACCATCGAGGATAGTAATAAGAGTATGCTGAGATGAATCCTCCATCGTCTCCTTAAGATACTCAGGGTCGCTAGAAGTTAAGAGAGTGCGACGTCAGGGAAGGGAGCAATCTAAGGCTCTATGGCCAATCAACCCACAATTGTAATATTTGAATGTTACCAGGTGAGTGGGCACAGAAGGAGGAACTGTGGGGGTCGGAGAAGCTGAGGTAGGCGGGATCACAGGAGTAGTAGAAGTCAAGAGTGCTGGAGGAGCTGGAGGGGCAGGCTGATGGAATGACTCGACTATAGTGGCGTGCTCGACCTCCTTCGCAAAGGAAGTGTCATCATGTAAAGTGAGATCTCTCTGGATATAATGACTAATTCGTTGCTCCTCACTTTCATCGAGGTGGGCACGAGTACAATGAAGCTAAAAGTGCTCCGTGTAGTTTAAGATTGTAGTGTCTTATTGAAGAGACTGAACTCGCAAAAAGAGATCATGCTTGTAAGTAGAGGGAATAAAAGCGGCCATAAACTGTAACCAAAGCTCGGCCCTAGAATGGATAGGAGGTTGACCCCCAAGAACACATCGCCGCTCCAAATCATTCCACTATACACTCTCCCTGAAACTTGGTGGCCGCTAACAGAACATAACAACGACCTTTCAGTCACTTGTACTCAAATATTCGCTCCATGGCTGCAAGCCAATCAACAACGGCATCGGGCTATAGTTATTTTCGTGTGACCATATCTTCTTAAATTACCTAAAATGTTTCCTAAAAATAAAACTAATTCTTCAATCTGAGGCATCACTATAAATGACATATCGTCCTCTTTCTATGGGTAAGGTGTGCGACCTTTAAAATTTTATAATAATTTAGAAACTCTCTTTAAATTATGTGAACCTAATGAACTAGTCATCCTAGTCTATTAACAGGGCTTAAGGCATAAGATTTTTATCCCCCTCCAGAAATCTCCTATAATAGTTAGCTAAACCCCAAAAGCACTTGACTTCAACCACCGTTGTGGGTCTCACAGTTCACAGTGTTTGCGACATTACTAGGGTCCAAAAAAAATAGTATTTGATCACCATTTATCCTAGGAAGGCCACCTCCTCAAGCGTAGATTCTCAATTAGAAAACATCTCGCATAACTTCTCATTTCTCGAAGTTCCAATAATTATGCCAACAAAATCTTTAAGCCTCTCGTTGGAATTATAATAAACCATGGTATCATCAATAGTATTATCACAAATTTATATAAGAAAAGTATTTAGTACTCTATTAATTAATTCTTAAAAAATTAGTTGGGGAATTAGTTAAACCAAAAGGAATTACCATAAACTCATAACAACCATACCTTTTACAAAATGTCATTTTCATATGTCATCATTCCTAATCCTTAAATGGTGATACCACGACCTCAAATTTATCTTTAAGAACTACTTATCATCTCTAAGCTGGTCAAATAAGTCATCAATTCATGATAATGGGTACTTGTTATTCACCGTGATCGTTCACAATTCTTAATAATCAATACATAATATCATATCATTATTTGATCTTTGTAAACAATATTGAAGCACCCCATTGTTAAGTGTTTGGACTCATGAAGATGAAACCTATGAAGTCCTACACATGTTCCTTTAGCTCCTTCAACTTTGTGAGCCCAATTTGATATGGTGCCTTCAATATGGATGTGAAATAGAGCACCAAGTCATTGGTAAACTCAATTTATTTAAAAAATTATTTAAGAAGACATACACATAATTTGCAGACAATAATACCTTATCAATACTAAAATCTTCATTCTTTAGGTTTCTAATGTACATTAAGTATACACATCTATCAATCCTCAAAATTCTTCTAGCCCTTAGAGATGTTGTCAATACAGCCTTCCTAGATTATTTTGAGTCTCTAAAACACACCTTAGTGCCTCTAGGGTTATAAAAACAAACTTCCTTCCAAACATAATCATTCATGGAAAATTTTGTGGTCAACTAGTATATTCCTATAATAATATCAAAGTCCTCAAGTTCCAAAGGAATCAAGTCATCTTTTAGTTTCCTACCCTTAATATCTATGGTACAACTCTCATATATTCTCATGAGCTCCACTACAAATCTTACCCGAGTATTAATTTCTAACAAATGTTTAAGTATCTAGATCTCATCGTCAATCTATATGCAAATTATTTTTAATACAATAATATATATGGAACTAGAACAAAACAATACATAAACATTTATATTCTAAAAATAATGGTACCCACCATTATGTCATCATCCTACTTTGGATCCTTAATATTCATGGAAAAACTAAAGCTTAGATTCTTTATTGATTCTTGACCTCAAATTCATACTCTTATCCTTTGGCAATTTTCTATCCTTCACCATGTGTCCTGTCTTCCAATATTTGTAGCAACCCATCCCTTAAAGGACGCTTCTTGAGATATGTCCCTTATCCCACTTGTACATGTGATGAACATGAAGTTTCTAATCCCTTGCGATCATGCATTAGCCGATGGCTTCGACACTATGTCAGAGCCCATTTCCATTGTTATTGGTTATATTTTATCTTTTCTTGTCCTTGTCCTTTAGGCTATCCTCATACCCCTTCTTCATGACCTGTTCCACCTCCACTATTTATTGGTAAGTTTGAAATCCAAATCTGATGATTGTTCTAAACAACCCATTTCACATCCATCTCTTGAACTTCTTGGCCTTTTCACCCTCGTTATTATTCTACTATGATCTAAGGCGAGATTGTTGCACAAATTTGGCCTCATAAATGGACACGAATATGTTACCATGGATCAACCCTTTAAATTCCACTTATTTATTTTCCCGGACCGCGATAAGTAAATATATTTTATAATAATGATCCTTGAACCTCGGCTAGCTCATAGGAAGATCAAACACTTCTCTAGAGGTAAGCACTAGCTTCAGAGACTCCAAACACCCCCTAGCCACATCGGAGACACCGCGGGGTAAAAAATTGATCAATACTTAAAAAATCATAGCTTAATCATGTAAAATTCAATCTTTTAGTGTTCATAAATAAATAAAAAGAAAAATTAAAAGAATGAAATTAGTCTTTCACTCGCTTTTAATGTTAGACTTCTGACTTATGATTTAAATATTTTATGAAATAATTAATCATGTTTATTTTAATTGTTTTAGTTTGACCACTGATTTTTTTCAAAGTACAATATTTATAAAACTATATATGTGGTTATATAAATATATTTAATTTCCATCGTGTCTCCGTTGTGTCGTGTCCTAATTTTTAGATATTTTCGGGTTAGCGTCTTTTGTGTCATGTCATACATGACATTGTACAAGTATCCATGCTCCATAGGGTAGGTTATTGGCCCTTATTGGTAAGCCATATGTGTCGTCCTCACCGTTTTCCACCATTATACAACCTTTTCCCACATCAACAATGATGATAAAGCCACCTTTTGTTAGTTGGAGTATTTGAGGATTATAAATATATTTCCTAACTTAATAGTCATTCCTCGTCCCCGAAAGGTTAAGGATCCCCCAAGAAAGTTTACGGCTCAATATTCATAAACTACTAAATACTATATCCTAAATTTCATTCCTCAACAAACATAGTGGCAATTACCATGTCAAGTATCTCACAAAATTTGGCAATAACTAGTGGTACACGATCTTCAATAACTGTTTTTGTATTTAACTCTAAATATGAGGCTTCAGATAGTTCACGTTTGTTTGTCGATGCCTTATTTCCTGTGATTAAAAAGTTTGTGTCAAGGGCCCAATTGAGTTTCACAAAACAAGTAGTAAATCCTCGTAAGTACAGGGTCGAATCCCACGAGGATTGGTAATGATCAATTATAACTATATAGAGGTTTGGTCGAACATGTTTTGTGAATATTTTTTATGTGAATTCAACTGAATCTTGTGAAAGTAATTGGAAAGTAACAAAAAAAAGTAGCTATGAATTCATATCAGAGTGAAAACTACACATGATTCATATTGAATTCACTATCATAACCTAATATATTATATAATCAATCTATGACTAATTAAACTTAATTCATTTTGAATTCAAATCCCTAACCTAATAGATATTATCAATTCATAATTAAGAAGTCAAAGACATATAGTTTCCTTCATGTTCATCAATTGAAATTCAATACAAGCCAGGCACGATGGTGTGATGTGAAAACACCCATTCCCATTACAACCACAATATGTGGAAAAAAGCAAGCCACGAATATACAATAAAATTACGTCTTAGATTATAATGACATTGTTTTAATTATTTTTCTAAAGAAAAATATATTTTGTTAGGCCAAAATAAATTTTACCAAGGCAAAATACATTATGTGAGGGAAAAATGTATTTTTTCTCGACAAAATTGCCAAAATGTAATTTGGTCTAATAGACATTTAGTTTCCCTCTACTAAAGAACCATTCATTCCCTAACATCATTGGGGCTAAATATAAAGCTCCATCAAGGGGGGTACAAGCATTCTTTTACGCATCCATAATGCCCACTAAAGTCATTAACACCCTTCATCTCGATGTGGTTCCATGACCCTACAAAATCACACATTTTATTTCAAATAACATATGACATTCAAATACCATGCAAGCATATACTATAAAGTTAATGGAAGGAAATAAGGCATCAGAGGAGATATATTTTCCATATATGTGTAATATGAAGCTCTAATCACACCCCCAATTAGATAATGATAAGCCCTGACATATGAAGTGATCACAAGATAAGGAGATAAATGATGAGGATGAGATTGAAGATGAAGATAAACATTCACATCAAACATATAAGAGACAAAGATTTTTAAAGTGGTTCGGCTATAAGTAAAAGCCTACGTCCACTGTTATTTTATTCCCGGGGGTTTACAATAGCACAATGTGGTAGAGAGAGAGAGAAAAAGGGTGTGGATCTTGTGTATGGTCTCTCTCGATTCTTGGATCTCTTGGATCTCTTCTTTGGTTCTCTTGGATCTCTCTTCCCTTTCGGCTAAGGGAATACATGTATTTATAGTGATGGGAGATAAAGAGATTCATTGTATGTAGACATTTATACATTATGTCTACATTCAACGAATCTAATTATTGAATTGCTTGGTATGATATGTGTTGTCATCTACAGTATAAATGTACATTAATGCTCATTAAATGAATAGTCATCTTCATTAATGCACATTAAATGCATAGTTATCCCTTGATCTTCCTGGTTGGTATGCCGACCAACTCTCTTCAGGTGCCGACTAACTCTCCTCGGGTGCCGACTAATACTCCTCGGGTGCCGACCAACTCTCCTCGGATGCCGACCAACTCTCCTCGGGTGTCGAATATTGCCACGTAGGATGACATGTGTCCTTTTCTGATTAGTCCTCGTAGATGGAAAATTTTTGCGTTAACCGAAGCCCCCAATGCTCCATGCTTGATGGTTTACTTGAAAGGATGGAGTATTTATTCTGCAGTGTTCCTCGGTGCTCGTGAAATTCTTGATCTACCTTCTTAATTTGTTCAACATAAAGTGCATTATCTCCTGGACGACATATGATGCAGGCTGATCAATGGTTGCTAATCTTTCTTTTGAGGAACTCCGTGTGCTATGTATCACCCCTGGGAATTTGGATGCAGCCATGCCATAGTATGCAGCTTGTAGCTTGTCATAATCTTCAAGTATGTTGATTGGTTTGCTAGCCGACCAACTGCTTCCTGTGTCGAGCAACTGAATGCTAACTTTACGTGCTTGATTTTTCTGATTTATGATCATCTAATACTTTGTTGAGTAACATACTAGCTTTTGAACCCATCTCTTCAATCTGATTAGTACCAAGCTAGTGGTGGACTTCGAAACATTTTCACACGACTTCTTCTTCATTATTCGTCGAGATAGTAGTAGCAAAGATTTCAGTGCTGTAGATGTTGATTTTGACTTCTACTTCTGCTCGGGGACGAGCAAGAGGTTCTCGGGGACGAGCAAAAGCTGCTCGGACAGACCATTTGTGATGAACATCAGAATGCTGAAAGATCTTAACTTTATAAACTCCCCTTATGCTTTGGATGATCCTCTTGCTGGCGAGGAACCTGTTTCAAAAGAAGAGGGAAAGAAACCAATAGAGTAGGAATCTCAATGTAATAGTTAGTATACATTTTCATTCTGAATGTATTTTGTTTTTTGGATTTAATGAAAGACTTTCATTTTTGTTCGCAATCTTAATTGCTATTGTCTTGTAAAATACTTTACATCTGTGCATATGTATCTGTTAAAAAGATAACAATATTGTGTTGTTCATCGACCAACTTAGTAATAAAAAAATTACAAGTATCAGTAATGTTGCTCGATCACTTAATAATAAAGTAATGAGTATAAAAATGTTTAAAATTTTTCCAACCAACCAAGGTTGTTAAATTGTGCTCGTCGACCAATTATAGTTAGTGAGATTTTATCCCCGACTAACCATACTTGGTAAATTTTTGTCTTTTTCATAAAATGTGTCCGACCAACCAAGGTCGATAAATTCTCCTCATCGACCAACTACAGTTAGTGGGTTTTTATCCCCGAAAAACCATACTTGGTACAGTTTGGAATATTTTCTCCTCGTCGACCAACAACATTGGTACAGTTTGGAATATTTTCTCCTCGTCGACCAACTACATTGGTACAGTTTGGAATATTTTCTCCTCGTCGACCAACTACATTGGTACAGTTTGGAATATTTTCTGTAATAATCTTACCTCCCGACCAACATAAGTTGGTATTAACCGAGATATTGGCATTGTTGTTCTCGCTCTTTTACCAACCGGAGTTGGTCTGAGTTTGAACTATCGTGTCCACTTGCCCTTTTACCAAAATTGGTCTTAGCCAGTGTCAGCCTCCTAACCAAAGGAGTATGGTTTGTTCTGGCTCTTTTACCAACTGGAGTTGGTCTGAGTTCGAACTATCATGTCCACTAACTCTTTTACCAACCGGAGTTGGTCTGAGCTAGTGTACGCCTCCTAACCAAAGGAGTATAGTTTGTTCTCGCCCTTTTACCAACCGGAGTTGGTCTGGGATTGAACTATCGTGTTCTTGCTCTTTTACCAACCGGAGTTGGTCTGAGTTCGAACTATCATGTCCACTAACTCTTTTACCAACCAGAGTTGGTCTGAGCTAGTGTACGCCTCCTAACCAAAGGAGTATATTTTTGTTCTCACCCTTTTACCAACCGGAGTTGGTCTGGGTTTGAACTATTATGTCCACTCGCTCTTTTACCAACCGGAGTTGGTCATGGGTTTGAACTATCGGTGTTGCTTTTATGGCGAAATATCATCGTTTTATTCCAACTTATTGTGCTTCTGAATGATATTATTTAGCACTTAATCTCCTTCCTTTAAGTCGCATTTCTTCACCCTCTTGTTGTAGAACAGAGTTGTTCGTTGTTGGTAAGCAGTATTCCTAATGGCTGCCTCTTCTCTAACCTCCTCGAGCATATCCAAATTCAGTCTTCTCATTAAGTCACTGACTGTGGAATTGAAATTCAGCACTCTGTGCGTTGGAAGACCCAACTCGACAGGTATTACGGCCTCACTTCCAAATGCTAGCATATATGGTGATTCTCCAGTTGCTGCTCGGGGAGTTGTTCGGTAAGCCCACAGTACTGAGTGTAACTCGTTGATCCAATTTACTTTTGCATCACTTAGTATTTTCTTCAAGCCATTTAGCAGTGTTCTGTTCGTCACTTCAGTCTGTCCATTGCTTTGGGGATGACCTGGTGCCGAGTGGAGCTTCAAAATATTGGACTGATGGCAGTAGGCAGCGAATTCCTCATTATCAAATTGTGTTCCATGGTCTGTGATGAAGGCATGAGGGAGACCATATCGGCAGATGATGTTCTTCCAAACAAATTGGTACACCTTCTCGTATGTCATCTCAATAAGAGGCTCAGCTTCTACCCACTTAGTAAAATAATCCACTGCGATGATGAGATATTTGAACCTTATTCTAGTCATTGGAAGTGGTCCGACCAATTCAATTCCCCACAATGCAAATGGCCAAGGGGAAGTAATGGGTGTCAATAATGCTTGTGGAGTTCTTCGAATGGAGGAAAAGTGCTGGCACTTGTCACATTTCTTGGCGTAGGCTATACAATCAGCTCTCATCGTTGGCCAATAGTATCCCTGCGTCATCACCCTTTGCAAAAGTGTCCGACCTGCTACATGGGCTCCACAGGACCCTTCATGGATCTCTTCAATCAATTCTTTCACCTCGGAGGGATGTACACATCTTTGCAAACCTGCCATAACTCCTCGTCTATACAGAATACCATTAGTTAATACATACCGAGTAGCTTTAAATTTTAATTTCTTGGCTGCGATCTTGTCAACTGGTAATTCTCCTTCCTCAATATATGCCCTGATGGGATTCATCCAAGATGATTATAAATCAAGGGTAATAGTATTCATCGTCAAGTCTTCATATATGCTCTGACTTTCTCATACTTCAATTGGTATCGTTCTTCGCAGCTCGGTACGAGTAGCTGATGCTAGTCGGGCCAGTGCGTCTGCTAGTGCATTTTCCATTCTCGGTATTCTGATCAACTGAATGGCATCAAATTCTGCCAATAACTCCATCACTTATGCATGATATTTAACCATCAATTCTCCTTTAACTGCATATGTTCCCATCATCTGATTCATAATTAATTGAGAATCACTGAAGACCAGCACTTGTTGCGCTTCCATACTTTTTGCTAAATTAAGACCTGCTATCATGGCCTCATACTCAGCTTCATTATTAGAGGTTTTGAATTGGAATCGCAGAGCATATTCCATGTCAATTTTGTCTGGGGTGTTCAAAACAATTCCTGCTCCACAACCTGTTGCGCAGGATAACCCATCTACATATAATCTCCATGTAGGTAACTCGTCTTCCAATTTCTTATCTGACAGAGTTCCTCGGTGAAATATTTGATGTTTCCTTTCATCCTCCCCTGGTATTTTTCGCTCTTCATCGATCATCTTTTCTCGCTCTTTTACTAACCGGAGTTGGTCTGAGTTCGAATTTGATGATCTTCCTACATCCACAAGCCCTTTTACCAACCGGAGTTGATCTGAGCTTATGTCTGTTGGTCCTGTAACATCCACAGGTCGGTCAGCGAGCAACTTTTGTTCCTCGGGGGTATCAGGATATGTAAACTTTGCTATAAAGTCTGCTACAGCTTGCCCTTTTAATGATGATATGGGTTCGTACACAATATCATATTCACCGAGCTCTATTGCCCAGTACATCAGTCTCCCTGACTTTTCTGGCTTATGAAGGGCTTGTCTTAATGGCATGTCGGTATACACGATGATGGTATGGGCCTGGAAATATGGCCTCATTCTTCTACTTGCTTCAATTAATGCCAATGCCAATTTTTCTAACTTTGGGTACCTGATCTCTGCACCTCGGAAAGCCTTACTTGTGTAGTAAATTGGCTTCTCGACTCCATTTTCCATTCTTATCAATGCCGAGCTAACTGCATTCTCTGATACTGTCAGGTACAAGTACAACTTTTCTCCCATTACTGGCCTGGACAACAGTGGAGGTTCTCTCAAATATTTCTTCAAGTCTTGAAAAGCCTTCTCGCATTCATCATTCCACTCAAAAGTCTTTCAGAGCGTTTTGAAGAATGGGAGACATCTATCAGTTGCTCGCGATACAGATCTGTTGGGTGCTTCTACTCGTCCTATGAGACTCTGCACTTTTTTCTTCGTCGTTGGAGATCGTAGCCCTAATAGAGCTTTGATCTTTTCAGTATTTGCTTCTATACCTCATTGATTGACAATGTACCCGAGAAACATGCCTTCTTGTACTCCAAATATGCACTTCGTCGGGTTCAGCTTCATTTGATATTTATCCAGTTGATCAAAGGTCTGGCCTAAGTCAACTAGAAGATCGGCAGCTTTCTTGCTCTTTGTCAGCATATCATCAACATAGACTTCCATATTGCAACTGATTTTCTCTGCAAAGACCTTGTTCATCAGCCGCTGATAGGTTGCTATGAAATTTTAATAGGCTGCCCGAGACTCTGTCGAGACTGGGGAAAATAATTATTATCATGAGAATAATTATTCAGCCAAACAATATGTGATGTGTATCAGCATAAAATAATAAAAATTTCAAAATATGAAATAATATTTTTGTGCCAAATGTGTGTGAGATGGACAAATTTTTATCAGATATGCATCATAAATAAGATGTAGAGTTATTTAATCTCCAACAACTAATCAGGCATAAGTTGCTGTTTGAAAATTATTTATCACTTGGTTTTAAAAATATTTTTGGGGTGATCACAAGTTAAAAAAGACTTAAGCCCCCTGCTTGTCCCCAAGCTGAAC
Organism: Sambucus nigra; assembly: GCA_949130495.1. Taxonomy (NCBI): domain Eukaryota; kingdom Viridiplantae; phylum Streptophyta; class Magnoliopsida; order Dipsacales; family Adoxaceae; genus Sambucus; species Sambucus nigra. The sequence goes on from OX422222.1 coordinate 23,064,084, forward strand.
TCGTGTTTATAGAAATATCAGGGGTGCTTAGCATTTTTTAATACCACAAGATTCTACTACTGCCGACAAACAACATGGATGTTGCCGACCAACATTTAAGGATGTCTCAAATTATATGGTTGGATGACCAGAATATCTCGAATCTTTAGATCAGAAAAATAACATTCGATGTAAAATTTAAGCCTTAAGAATGTTAATTAAATGAATAATTATATAATCTACTATATTGTGTGATTTCGATAAAGAAACCTTGTGATGTGATGAACGAGGGGCCAACATATCAAATTTGTGCCCAGAGTCTTGATATGGTCATGATTGTTTTACTGATCCTCTTTTACAAGAGGTGGGTAATGATTTTTCAGATGAGAAAATTATTTTTTATATTGATCCCTTCATATTCCCTATTTGGAGAGATAAAAATATGCTGAATGATAGAAGTTATTACCAAATTTATATAAAAAATCAATCAATTTGACTTTATTGACATAGATGGAAGATGAACCAAATTAAGTATATAGTTCATAAAAGTGAATGCAAAGAGGCTCAAACTTGAAGAGAGAGAAAATAGATCTGGGTCATGATTTCCATGAGAAGACTTTTTATTGTCTTTAACCTTTTCCCATTCTTTTATTAAAAATATGATGGGAATTTGAATAGACATCAAAGATCTTACAAAATTTATAATGAAAATTATCAAATCTTATCATCGTCGTATATATTGGTATATTTAATCATTTAAAATATTTAATCCATGATATAAAATTGAAACTTAAGAATCAAGCAAAAATTTATGATTTATGATTTATGAAATCCACTATTTTTCAGATATCTAAATAAGACTAAATCTAGCAGTTATGATTTAAAAATCATGATATGCAACATTTTGCAGATAAAAATTGGACAATTAATTTATGTATATAAACATAAAAATCATGATTGAATAAAAAGATATATGTATAATATATAATTGATTATACATAGAGAAAATAAAAAACTTAGCTTTTGATGGAGAACAATGCTTGTAACACGTTCCCACAGACGGCGCCAATCTGTTGAAGACAGAAAATGGCCACTACCATTTTAGTGGCGTCAACAGCAGATAAATGATGAGGATGAGATTGAAGATGAAGATAAACATTCACATCAAACATATAAGAGACAAAGATTTTTAAAGTGGTTCGGCTATAAGGAAAAGCCTACGTCCATTGTTATTTTATTCCCGGGGGTTTACAATAGCACAATGTGGTAGAGAGAGAGAGAGAAAAAGGGTGTGGATCTTGTGTATGGTGTCTCTCGATTCTTGGATCTCTTCTTCGATTCTCTTGGATCTCTCTTCCCTTTCGGCTAAGGGAATACATGTATTTATAGTGATGGGAGATAAAGAGATTCATTGTATGTAGACATTTATACATTATGTCTACATTCAACGAATCTAATTGTTGAATTGCTTGGTATGCTATGTGTTATCATCTACAGTATAAATGTACATTAATGCTCATTAAATGAATAGTCATCTTAATTAATGCACATTAAATGCATAGTTATCCCTTGATCTTCCTGGTTGGTATGCCGACCAACTCTCCTCAGGTGCCGACTAACTCTCCTCGGGTGCCGACTAATACTCCTCGGGTGCCGACCAACTAGATAGATAGATAGATATATAGATAGATAGATAGATAGATAGATAGATAGATAGATAGATAGATAGATAGATAGATAGATAGATAGATAGAGATAGAGAGAGAGAGACACACACACACACACACACATAGAGAGTCATAGAGAGAGATAACTTAGTTCCTAACTATAAATGAAAAAATAAATGACTGCACCAAATCTGGCGATTGGTCATGGACTTTGTCCCTGACTAGGACTGTGGGCCGTGACCAAGGTCCATGAGCATCTAGGGCGTGACCATTTTCGTGGGTCACAACCCAAATCCTTGACCAATTAGGGGTCACAGATATGAGGGTCACGGCTGATGGTCGTGAACTTTGTCCTTGACCCATACACACTTCTGGTCACGGCTTTTAGCTGTGATCCAATCCAAGGCATCTCAAATGATGATCACGACTTAGAGCCATGACCCTTTGTGGGCATGAAAAAAATACAAATGGTCACAGCTTTAGGTCGTGACCCTAGTTATAAGTGATAAAAAAAATGGTCACGACTTTAGACTGTGACCCTCCTAATGCGTGACAAAAAAATTAAAATGGTCACGACTTTAGGTCATGACCCTAGTTATCAGAGACAAAAAAAATAGTAAATATGGTCACGTTTTAGGTCGTCACCCACTTTATGCGTGAAAAAAGATAACAATAAAATTACAAAAAGCCCGCACGACCATAAAACTAAACAATAAAATTATAAAAGCCCGCACGACCATAAAATTAAATAATAAAATAACAAAAGCCCTCATGGTCGTAACACATAATAAATAAAATAATCTAGAATTTCAACAACGTTATATAAAACATCTTCTTGTTGTACACCATTGCCTTTTTTATGTGTTCCACGTGGATAAAAGAAGACGATACAATATTATCCTGCAAAAAATAGGATACAAAAAAGAGATGATATCAATAACCAAGTAATTTTTAAAAACTAATATTCAAGTAGAAGATTGCATATACATGTTATAATTATCGTCATATTCTCAAACCTGGGGTCCCGTGATCACGCCGTCAGTTTCTGCGAGTTACATTGATTCTTTACAAGGTGTCCGCGCCTCTCACGGGTCCGTTTGGGGGGTGTTTTCGGTTTTCTCCCTATAACAGCAAGTTTTTAAGCTCAAGTCTAGATATTTTCAAATTATCATCATATTCTCAAATCGTTAGTCCCGTGACCACACGACCAGTTCCTGCAAGTTATATTGGTCCCATGCGAGGTGTTCGATCATTTCACGGGGCCGTTTAGAGGCAGTTTTGGGTTTTCGCCCTCTAACGGCATGTTTTTAAGACTAAGTATAGATATTTTTAAATTATTGTCGTATTCTCAAACTGGGGAACCCGTGACCACACGATCAGTTTTTTCGAGTTGCATTGGTCCCATGTAAGGTGTTCGTGCCTCTCAGGGGGCCGTTTAGGGGGTGTTTTATGTTCTCGCCCTCTAGCGGCATGTTTTTAAGCCTAAGTCTAGATATTTTCAAATTATTGTCATATTCTCAAATCAGGGTCCCGTGACCACGCGGTCAGTTTCGGCGAGTTATATTAGTCCCTTACAATGTGTTTGCGACTCTCAAGGGGCCATTTTGGGGAGGGCATTGCCTTCTAGTGGCATGTTTTTAAGACTATGTCTATATATTTTTAAATTATCATCATATTCTCAAACCTGGGTGATTCCTATCGAATTATTCATTTAATTACCCTCGAACTTAGGCTTTTTAGCCCTCTCGGGTACTTTAATGCCTATAATTATGCTCGTTAATCAGACAACCTCCGTTTTATAAGATAAAATTTTATTTGAGGTATAATTGAGCTATTATAGGTATTAAAGTGCTTAGTATGAAGTTTGGGCACATTCCGATTAAGTTTCGTCGCGATTCGCATGTTTAGGGGCATTTTCGTAATTTCACACTTTGGGATTTTTGCCCGAAGTATTCACGAAAGATTTAGCCCTCGGGCCAAGCTTCACGTGGCCGTGAATGGTGGCGAATCGGAGTCCGAACGAAGGAAATATGGACCTTTAATCGGAAAGAATTATAAAAGATTCATTAACGATTTCATTAATTACATCCATGTCCTTTTTCTTCTTTAATAACAAATCCACTAATTCCCTTCGTTTTTGACACCAAATGAAGATGGCGATTTGGGTTTTGGCTCGGGTTTTGCTCCGATTTTGGGTTCTTTCCAAATTCGAGACTTTGATCCGAAATTGAGGCAGGATATTTGACCACACACACAAATGGGTCTCTTTGACCATTTTTTGAGATTGAGTTTTGACCATTAATGGTGGAAGTGGGTCTTGACTTCAACCATGGTGGGTTTTGTCCAACACACATATTGGAGGTCTAGGTTTCGGCTTGTGTTGGTCTCGGATTGGGCACAACACACGGTCTCCAACATGAGCAGGAAGTTTCAGGTTTTGCAATTCATTTTGCGTGGGGGGGTCTCGGCCATTAAAAGGCAGCCATGGCTGGTTCATTTTTGTGGAGTTGGAGTTCTTGGCATGGAAGAAATTATGGGATTGCAGTGGGTTGCAACTGGAGATCCCGGTCGATCGGCGTCCAACTCGCGATCGACCGGTGTATTTTTTTTTCCTAGATCGAAGACAGTGTGCTCAATCCTTGTGCGCGATTGACCGACCCTTTACGCGGTGGACCGGGACTCTGTATTTTGGCCGAGATTTTGCTGCTTTCCTTTTCTTTTCCATTTTCTATTTTCTATTTTCTTTTTCCTTTTTTTAATATGTAACTTAAACCCATTTTCTTTTCTTTTCTCTTTTTTCTTTCTTTGTTTATTCCAACTTAGTATAAAAGGCAACTTATCTTTATTTGTAAAGATAGATAATCTCTAGTTTTAGTTAGTTTTAGGGTTGAAAATATTGGGGATTATTTAGTGGAGACCTCCCCTCTCTACCACTTTGGGTATTTCCACCATTAATGTAAGTTTATTTTCTCTTCTTCTTGTTTAAGCTTTGTTCATTGTTCTTGCTTTGTGTTTAATTATTTATTGCCTAGAAAACTAGTGTAGTTTGATTAATTCTTATTTTATTTATTAATTAGTTGTTCTATTTATTTAATCATGTGTGTTGAGTGGTTAAATAGGGTTTGGGTCGTGTCTCCGCCATTAATGGGCGTCGAGCTCCGAAAATTAGGTTTTGTGTAAAATCGCATTTAATTGAAAGCTTGCGTATTAAAATGGGATTATTATGCGTTTAACTTTCATTGTCACGCAACGTTAGTATTTAAAGCGATAATCCAATTTTAAGACGCATGTCGCCATTTTTTATTAAATATTTAATCTCGCATCATTGGCTTAAATTCCTTCATGTGTGATGTTTATGATTAATTAAAAATGCTCGATTAAATGTTTTCGAACCGAAATTCTAATTTCATGTGTTTAGCCCATGGCGGGTACGTGATCCCGACCCTCATTTTATTAATTATTGTTTAGACTTAACTTTTTTTTTTTCCTTTTATTTACAACCACCCATCACCTTTTACACTTTTATTCCTGAATTAATAATCCGATTAAAATCTGTCAAACATTCCATGTGGATTCGATACCCGACTTACCGTTATACTTGTATCGCAAGTGCAGTCGTAATTTAGGTCTTTGTATTAACGCGGTGAAACAAATTTAACGATTAGCGTTTTGACGCGAGGCTACCTTTCGTGCTTAATCAAATGGCACCGTTGCCGGGGAATGTTTTGTTATAGATTGTAATTGTCTTATTATTTTGTAGTATTCTTTCTTTTGTATTTGTATTCTTTGTTTTAACCTTTTTTGCAGGACTTCTACATTTGAGCGCCTAGAAACGCTTGAATTTTTCCCATCGCACATTGCTTTATGGAATTAGCCCTCTCGAGCTTTATTTTAGGGTAAGCATGTCTTATTCTAACTTTTCTGGGATTCCTAATGATAACTCTCAAAATTTCGGTAAACCTATGACTTTTGGTCAATACTTGCAATCCCAAAAAGTTACAACATCTAAAATGACATTGGGTGAGTATTATGAAAGTCAAAGTTTGGATTACATCAATTTTAATCGTGATCATTTTGATTATGGGTCAAAAGATCCTTATAATAAGGATTTTGAAACCAATTGTAATCATTTTCAAAATTCTTATGTTAATGATTTTGATTGTAGTACCGAGAACAATTTCTAAACTTCTAATTTTTAAGAATCCGCTCCTCGCCGTATGACTTTCGGTGAGGGATTGCGCATGCTTGAAAATGAGAGGATTGAAAACCGTTATCGGGAAGAAAATCGTTGTTGGGAACACGAGTTGGATTTACTTTTTGAGTCCGACGATGACTTTTTTCGGAGATTTACGAAGTCGACGACTGTTTTGAACCAAATGAGGACTTTGTGCCTACTTTGGAACAAATCATCCTTGACTTGACCCATAGTATAGTAGAGAATGAAAATGAGGATGGAACGGGCATAGTATCCATTTGAATTGAACTCGTTTCTTCTTTGATTTTTAAAGAAGAAAGTTTCATTTTAAACGATCCTATTTCTTCCGAAATTCAATTTTCAAGCGATGATCACTCATCACCTGAGATTGAATTTTTTTCATCCCCATCGTTATTCTATACTGTCACACCAATTCGAGTATCTGATGAATCGGTTCAAAACTGTACGGTTCCAAACCTTTTCACCGACAAGGAGTACTCGCTCGAGTTACTTTCCATGAAGGCATCTTTGCCCTCATGTGCGCCACCTCCCATTCCGCTTGCTAAATCTTTGGGAGGAAATTTAGTTTTTGTGTCCCCTTGTGTATTTGTCACCCTTCCTATCCAAATCCCCCATCCTCCCTCCCAAATTTTTAATTGGGGATAGTTCACCTTTTCCACCACCCACATGCCTTCCGTTGTTTGAACGGAATTCCTATTTTCCGAGAGGCATGCATGAAAGGGAGGGTCCACCATTGATCCTCCAAAGTCAAATTGTATTTTGGGTGGACCCTCAAAAATTTAGACTTCTAGTGTATAGTTAGTTAGGAGTCTAAATGGTAGGTTGTATATAGTTAGCTTTTTATTCTTTCTTTCTTCTTAATTTAGTCTAGTGTAATTAGTTCATCTCTTTCTATTTCTTTTTGTATGCTTTGTACTAACTTGTTTTGCAGATTCATTTGGACTTGTACTTATGGAGATCGCTCCAAGTTTGGGTAATATCATTATTTTCCTATCTTTGTGTTGTGTTCTTTAATGGACGCATTGGGGACAATGAAACATTTAAGTTAGGGAGTGTGGGATATTCTATCCATTTCACTGTTTAGTCCTTGAATTTGACTATAATTTAGTTACAAAGCATGTTTTTGTTAAAAAATTGAAAATTTTTAAAATATTTTCTTTCTTTTTTCTCCTTTGTTGGGCTTTTTGCCTTTGTTTTCGATGATAAATTTCAATAATTGCCCGATCCAATTGACAATTCAACGATGCATGCTCTCGATTTTAGAAGTTATTAGTCTTTAGTCCTTAAATCATTAATATTATGAATAACTTCATGAATTAAACTTTATCCCTTGAGCACATGCATTTTTCTTGTTATATTGATTTGGTTTAAGATTTTTATAACCCGGTAATCTTTTGTTGCATTGTATATACTTACATCGAGTGAGATTAGAGACTTATCTTCATTTGTGAGTGCATACACTATTCTTTTATCTTTGAAAACGTTACAGTTGTCGGTAATCTCTTTATTCTTTCATTGACCGTTGATTAATTGAGTTCATTCTTGAAATGTATTACTTGAGCATGATTTTCATATATTATTTTGACTCGAGAATTACGTAAACTTTTTGAAATGATCATAGGCCATCTTTTTATATCACCCATATGACCTTGACCTCACCTCTTATATGTTTAACCTCGTCAACCCACTTGAGCCTAAATACTAGCCTTTCTATTCATTACCCAAAATCCCATAAGCAACTCCAAATTGGAGTTTTATACCATACATATTACCTTACATACCCTTGTTTGGATTGAAATTTGGGATTGAATGATATTGTTGTGTATTGTGGTTACAATTTGAGCAAGAAAAGAGTGAGAAAGGAAGAAAATGTAGTGAAAAAGAGAAGAGAAAGAGAAAGTTGAAAACAAAAGAAAACAAAAGAAAAATTGATAAAAAGAAGAAAAGAAAAAGAAAGAGAAAGTTGTATATATTATTTGTAGTGATTCAATAATCCTTGTTACTCTCTCGATTGTTATATCTAATGTTCGTTTGGAAATCATTTGTCCAATTTTGAAATTGCCCACTTTTTCCCATTTTCCCGAGTTTCATCCCCAAACACCTTTGAATCCGTAGATACATCCCTTTCATTTCGTACCCTAACCTAGCCTACATTACAACCCTATTACAAGTCCTATGTGATCTTAAGTAGATGTAATTCAAATGTTTAAATAGTTTTGATAATCTGTGAAAATGCATTTCGCCTCTTTTATATGTGCGGTATCTTTCACTGAGATTACAGTTTTTATTTTCTATATAGCGTTCATCAATTGTAACATGCGTGCGACCTAATTTCCCTTTACATTTACTCTTTATGCCCGCATGTTCCGTGTAGGCCTGTCAATGGGTCGGGTCAGGACCCGGACCCGACCCGAACTCGATCCCTATATTAGGGTCTGAGCATATTTTTTTGGACCCGAAGACCCGTTTATTAAACGGGTAGGGTCTGGATCTTATACAAGACCCGGACCAGAAGACCCAACCCGAATTATACATTATTACTTTATATATATATATATATATATATATATATATACACTATATCTTATCAATATAACATGTAAGTATTATATATAAAAATATATATATTTACGTATATAATAAATATAAGTTATATATGTTTTATTTATACTAATAATATGCTATAATACATTACAAAATATTTTAATTTAAGATTAAAAAAATAAATGGGGTTAAAATAAAATAAATGTATACATTTTCCTATACCCGAACCCGAACCCGAGACCCGAACGGATCCGGGTCTGGATCCAATATTGTAGACCCGATGAAGACCCGGAGCCGAACCCGATGAAGACCCGATTACACGGATCTGGATCTCCCTAAAATCGACCCGGCCTAGTCCCGTGTGTTACCTACCTGTTTCAAGTGAATTCATTTGATGAGTCTAATGCCCGTGAGGATTGAATATATGCTTGCTTTAATGTTTATCCGATTTATTTAAGTTTTTGCCAAATCATACTTTGCATGTGCTCGCTCCCCTCCCACATTTAAGGTTTCAATTCTATGAGGTGCATTCTATAATATTAATGATTCGGACTTTTGTGTGAATTCATTCACTTTGCTAATAATGCATATGAAATCTTTTTCGCTTTTGTTGGGCTTGTCGCATGTTGGTTTGGGCATATTTTGAGAAAACCATATGATGATTGTGGGTATCATCCCTGAAAACCCTCACAAGATGACACTCGTCCGCTAGGGTAACCTAGGGGTTTAACGGTTTATTGCATATGCTAAATGCAATCGTGTTCCCTACGAAAGTGGCATTTATATTTCGATGCATATATACATTTTTTGATTTTCTTATAGTTCTTCTTGCGTTGAATTTCATTACTAGGGACTAACAATGTGTAAGTTAGGGGGTGTGATTCGTATTGAATTATGCATTTAATTACCCTCGAACTTAGGCTTTTTAGCCCCATTGGGTACTTTAATGCCTATAATTATACTCGTTAATCAGACAGCCTCCGTTTTATATGCTAAAATTTTATTTGAGGTACAATTGAGCTATTATAGGTATTAAAGTGCTTAGTATGAAGTTTGGTCACGTTCCGATTAAGTTTCGTCGCGATTCGCATGTTCAGGGGCATTTTTGTAATTTCACACTTTGGGATTTTTGCCCGAAGCATTCACGAAAGTTGTATCCCTCGGGCCAAGCTTCGCGTGGCCGCGAACGATGCGCGAATCGGAGTCCGAACGAAGGAAACACAAACCTTTAATCGGAAAGAATTATAAAAGATTCATTAACAATCTTATTAATTACATCCATGTCCTTTTTCTTCTTTAATAACAAATCCATTAATTCCCTTTGTGTCCCTACTTCGTTTTTTACAGCAAATGAAGATGGCGATTTGGGTTTTGGCTCGGGTTTTGCTCGGGTTTTGGGTTCGTTCCAAATCCGAGACTTTGATCCGAAATTGAGACAGGATATTTGACCACACGTGTAAATGGGTCTCTTTGACTATTTTTGGAGCTTGAGTTTTAACCATTAATGTTGGAAGTGGGTCTTGACTTCAACCATGGTGGGTTTTGTCCAACACAAATATTGGAGGTCTAGGTTTTGGCTTGTGTTGGTCTCGGATTGGCCATAACACACGGTCTCCAACTTGATCATGAAGTTTGAGGTTTTGAAATTCATTTTGCGTGGTGGGTCTCGGCCATTAAAGGGCAGCCATGGCTGGTCCATTTTTGTGGAGTTGGAGTTCTTGGCATGGAAGAAATGATGGGACTGTAGTGGCTGCAACTGGAGATCCCGGTCGACCGGTGTCCAACTCGCGGTCAATCGGTGTTTGTTTTTTTTGCCTAAATCGAAGACAGTGTGCTCAATCCTTGTGCGCGATTGACCGACCCTTTACGCGGTCGATCGGGACTCTGTATTTTGCCCAAGATTTTGCTGCATTTCTTTTCTTTTCCATTTTCTATTTTCTTTTTCTTTTTTTTTAATATGTAACTTAAACCCATTTTCCTTTCTTTTCTCTTTTTTCTTTCTTTGTTTATTCCAACTTAGTATAAAAGGCAACTTATGTTTATTTGTAAAGATAGATAATCTCTAGTTTTAGTTAGTTTTAGGGTTTGAAAATATTGGGGATTATTTATTGGAGACCTCCCCTCTCTACCACTTTGGGTATTTCCACCATTAATGTAAGTTTATTTTCTTCTTCTTGTTGTTGTTTAAGCTTTGTTCATTGTTCTTGCTTTGTGTTTAACTATTTCTTGCCTAGAAAACTAGTGTAGTTTGATTAATTCTTATTTTATTTATTAATTAGTTGTTCTATTTATTTAATCATGTGTGTTGAGTAGTTAAATAGGGTTTGGGTCGTGTCTCCGCCATTAATGGGCGTCGAGCTCCGAAAATTAGGTTTTGTGTAAAATCGCATTTAATTGAAAGCTTGCGTATTAAAATGGGATTATTATGCGTTTAACTTTCATTGTCACGCAACGTTAGTATTTAAAGCGATAATTCAATTTTAAGACGCATGTCGCCATTTTTTATTAAATATTTAATCTCGCATCATTGGCTTAAATTCCTTCATGTGTGATGTTTATGATTAATTAAAAATGCTCGATTAAATGTTTTCGAACCGAAATTCTAATTTCGCGTGTTTAGCCCATGGCGGGTACGTGATCCCGACCCTCGTTTTATTAATTATTGTTTAGACTTAACTTTTTATTTTTTTTCCTTTTATTTACAACCACCCATCACCTTTTACACTTTTATTCCTGAATTAATAATCCGATTAAAATCTGTCAAACACTCCCTGTGGATAGACCTGTCAACGGGTCGGTTTGGGTCGTGTACGGGTTACGGGTCAAAACAGCGTAACCCATACACAACCCGTTAAGCCTAACGGGTCTAATAACAATACTCAAACACGACCCGTTAGTATTAACGGGTACACGACCCAAACCGTTAACACCCGTTAATATTAACGAATCATTTTGGGTCGAAATGGGTAACGGGTTGGGTGACCCTATAATACCCGTTAGTCTTTAATACTTTAATAATAATGGGTTTTAATTATAATTTTTATTGGGTATAGATTGGGTGACCCTATAGCACCCGTTAGTCTTTAAAGATTTAGAAATAATGGGTTTTAATGGTTATTGTTATTGGGTACGGGTTGGGTGACCCTATAGTACCCGTTAGTGTTAACGAGTGTTAACGGGTAGAAACGGGTTAAAACGGGTACAGGTAAATTTCCAAACCCGAACCGTTAATGTTAACGGGTCTACCGTGTCAACCCGTTAATGACCCAAACCCAATAAGGGTAAACCCATTAACTTATAATTTCGTGTCGGGTCGTGTCGTGTTAACGGGTTATCGTGTATTTTGACAGGTCTACCTGTGGATTCGATACCTGACTTACCGCTATACTTGTATCGCAAGTGCAGTCGTAATTTAGGTCTTTGTATTAACGCGGTGAAACGAATTCAACAATTAGCGTTTTGACGCGACGCCACCTTTCGTGCTTAATCAAATGGCGCCGTTGCCGGGGAATGTCTTGTTATAGATTGTAATTGTCTTAATATTTTGTAGTATTCTTTCTTTTGTATTTGTATTCTTTGTTTTCACCTTTTTTGCAGGACTTCTACATTTGAGCACCTAGAAACGCTTGAATTTGTCCCATCGCACATTGCTTTATGGAATTAGCCCTCTCGAGCTTTATTTTAGGGTAAGCATGTCTTATTCTAACTTTTGTGGCAATCCTAATGATAACTCTTAAAATTCTGGTAAACCTATGACTTTTGGTCAATACTTGCAATCCCAAAAAGTTGCAACATCTAAAATGATATTGGGTGAGTACTATGAAAGTCAAAGTTTGGATTACATCAATTTTGAGCGTGATCATTTTGATGTTGGGTCACAAGATCCTTACGATAAGGATTTTAAAACCAATTGTAATCATTTTCAAAAATTCTTATCTTAATAATTTTGATTGTAGTACCGAGAACAATTTCCAAACTTTTAATTTTCAAGAATTCGCTCCTCGCCGTATGACTTTCGGTGAGGGATTGCGCATGCTTGAAAATGAGAGGATTGAAAACCGTTATCTGGAAGAAAATCGTTGTTGGGAACACGAGTTGGATTTACTTTTTGAATCTGACGATGACTTTTCTTCGGAGATTTTCGAAGTCGACGACTGTTTTGAACCAAATGAGGACTTTGTGCCTACTTTGGAACAAATCATCCTTGACTTGACCCATAGTATAGTAGAGAATGAAAAGGAGGATGGAACGGGCATAGTATCCATTTGAATTGAACTCGTTTCTTCTTTGATTTTTGAAGAAGAAAGTTTCATTGTAAACGATCATATTTCTTCCGAAATTCAATTTTCAAGCGATGATTACTCATCACCTGAGATTGAATTTTTTCATCCCCATCGTTATTCTATACTGTCACACCAATTCGAGTATCTGATGAATCAGTTCAAAACTTTACGGTTCCAAACCTTTTCACCGACGAGGAGTACTCGCTCGAGTTACTTTCCATGAAGGCATCTTTGCCCTCATGTCCGCCACCTCCTATTCCGCTTGCTAAATCTTTGGGAGGAAATTTAGTTTTTTTTATCCCCTTGTGTATTTGTCACCCGTCCTATCCAAATCCCCCATCCTCCCTCCCAAATTTTTAATTGGGGATGGTTCACCTTTTCCACCACCCACATGCCTTCCGTTGTTTGAACGGAATTCTTATTTTTCGATAGGCATGCATGAAAGGGAGGGTCCACCGTTGATCCTCCAAAGTCAAATTGTATTTTGGGTGGACCCTCAAAAATTTAGACTTCTAGTGTATAGTTAGTTAGGAGTCTAAATGGTAGGTTGTATATAGTTAGCTTTTTATTCTTTCTTTTTTCTTAATTTAGTCTAGTGTAATTAGTTCATCTCTTTCTATTTCTTTTTGTATGCTTTGTACTAACTTGTTTTGCAGATTCATTTGGACTTGTACTTATGGAGATCTCTCCAAGTTTGGGTAATATCATTATTTTCCTATCTTTGTGTTGTGTTCTTTAATGGACGCATTGGGGACAATGAAACATTTAAGTTAGGGGGTGTGGGATATTCTATCCATTTCACTGTTTAGTCCTTGAATTTGACTACAATTTAGTTACAAAGCATGTTTTTGTTCAAAAATTGAAAATTTTTAAAATATTTTCTTTCTTTTTTCTCCTTTGTTGGGCTTTTTGCGTTTGTTTTCAATTATAAATTTCAATAATTGCCCGATCCAATTGACAATTCAACGATGCATGCTCTCGATTTTAGAAGTCATTAGTCTTTAGTCCTTAAATCATTAATATTATGAATAACTTCTTGAATTAAACTTTATCCCTCGAGCACATGCATTTTTCTTGTTATATTGATTTGGTTTAAGATTTTTATAACCCGATAATCTTTTGTTGCATTGTATATACTTACACCGAGTGAGATTAGAGACTTATCTTCATTTGTGAGTGAATACACTATTCTTTCCTCTTTGAAAACGTTACATTCACCGGTAATCTCTTTATTCTTTCATTGACCGTTCATTAATTGAGTTCATTCTTGAAATGTATTACTTGAGCATGATTTTCATATATTATTTTGACTCGAGAATTTCATAAACTTTTTGAAATGATCATAGTCCATCTTTTAATATCACCCAAATGACCTTGACCTCACCTCTTATATGTTTAACCTCGTCAACCCACTTGAGCCTAAATACTAGCCTTTCTATTCATTACCCAAAATCCCATAAGCAACTCCAAATTGGAGTTTTATACCATACATATTACCTTACATGCCCTTATTTGGATTGTAATTTGGGATTGAATGATATTGTTGTGTATTGTGGTTACAATTTGAGCAAGAAAAGAGTGAGAAAAGAAGAAAATGTAGTGAAAAAGAGAAGAGAAAGAGAAAGTTGAAAACAAAAGAAAACAAAAGAAAAATTGAGAAAAAGAATAAAAGAAAAAGAGAGTGAAAGTTGTATATATTGTTTGTAGTGATTAAATAATCCTTGTTGCTCTCTCGATTGTTATATCTAATGTTCGTTTGGAAATCATTTGTCCAATTTTGAAATTGCCCACTTTTTCCCATTTTCCCGAGTTTCATCCCCAAACACCTTTGAATCCGTACATACATCTCTTTCATTTCGTACCCTAACCTAGCCTACATTACAACCCTATTACAAGTCCTATGTGATCTTAAGTAGATGTAAATCAAATGTTTAAATAGTTTTGATAATCTGTGAAAATGCATTTCGCCTCTTTTATATGTGCGGTATCTTTCACTGAGATTACAGTTTTTATTTTCTATATAGCGTTCTTCAATTGTAACATGTGTGCGACCTAGTTTCCTTTTTTATTTACTCTTTATGCCCACATGTCCCGTGTAGGCCTCAATGGGTCTGTCTGGACTCGGACCCGACCCGAACTCGATCCGTATATTAGGGTCTGAGCATATTTTTTTGGACCCGAGACCCGAATACCCGAATACCCGTTTATTAAACGGGTAGGGTATGGATCTTATACAAGACCCGGACCCGAAGACTCGACCCGAATTGTACATTATTACTTTTTAAATATATATATATATATATATATATATATATACACTATATCTTATCAATATAACATGTAAGTATTATATATAAAAATATATATATATTTATGTATATAATAAATATAAGTTATATATGTTTTATTTATACTAATAATATGCTATAATACATTACAAAATATTTTAATTTAAGATTAAAAAAATAAAGGGGATTAAAATAAAATAAATGTATATATTTTCCCAGACCCGCACCCGGACCCAAACCCGAACCCGAGACCCGAAGACCCGAACGGATCCGGGTCTGGATCCAATATTATAGACCTGATGAAGACCCGGAGCCGAACCCGAACCCGATAAAGACCCGATTACACGGATCTGGATCTCCCTAAACTCGACCCGTCTCCGACCCGTTGACAGGCCTAGTCCCGTGTGTTACCTCCCTGTTTCAAGTGAATTCATTTGATGAGTGTAATGCCCGTGAGGATTGAATATATGCTTGCTTTAATGTTTATCCGGTTTATTTAAGTTTTTGCCGAATCATACTTTGCATGTTCTCGCTCCCCTCCAACATTTAAGGTTTCAATTCTATGAGGTGCATTCTATAATGTTAATGATTCAGACTTTTGTGTGAATTCATTCACTTTGCTAATAATGCATATGAAATCTTTTTCGCTTTTGTTGGGCTTGTCGCATGTTGGTTTGGGCATATTTTGAGAAAACCATATGATGTTTGTGGGTATCATCCCTGAAAACCCTCACGAGATGACACTCGTCCGCTAGGGTAACCTAGGGGTTTAACGGTTTATTGCATATGCTAAATGCAATCGTGTTCCCTACGAAAGTGGCATTTATATTTCGATGCATATATACATTTTTTGATTTTCTTATAGTTCTTCTTGCGTTGAATTTCATTACTAGGGACTAACAATGTGTAAGTTAGGGGGTGTGATTCGTATCGAATTATGCATTTAATTACCCTCAAACTTAGGCTTTTTGGCCCCCTCGGGTACTTTAATGCCTATAATTATGCTCGTTAATCAGACAGCCTCTGTTTTATATGCTAAAATTTTATTTGAGGTATAATTGAGCTATTATAGGTATTAAAGTGATTAGTATGAAGTTTGGGCACGTTCCGATTAAGTTTCGTCGCGATTCGTACGTTCACGGGAATTTTTGTAATTTCACACTTTGGGATTTTTGCCCGAAGCATTCACGGAAGTTGTAGCCCTCGGGCCAAGCTTCGCGTGTCCACGAACGATGCGCGAATCGAAGTCCGAACGAAGGAAACACAAACCTTTAATCGGAAAGAATTATAAAAGATCCATTAACAATTTTATTAATTACATTCATGTCCTTTTTCTTCTTTAATAACAAATCCATTAATTTCCTTTGTGTCCCTACTTCGTTTTTTACAGCAAATGAAGATGGAGATTTGGGTTTTGGCTCGGGTTTTACTCGGGCTTTGGGTTCGTTACAAATCCGAGACTTTGATCCGAAATTGAGGCAGGATATTTGACCACACGTGCAAATGGGTCTCTTTGACTATTTTTGGAGCTTGAGTTTTAACCATTAATGTTGGAAGTGGGTCTTGACTTAAACCATGGTGGGTTTTGTCCAACACACATATTGGAGGTCTAGTTTTCGGCTTGTGTTGGTCTCGGATTGGGCACAACACACGGTCTCCAACATGAGCATGAAGTTTGAGGTTTTGAAATTCATTTTGCGTGGTGGGTCTCGGCCATTAAAGGGCAGCCATGGCTGGTCCATTTTTGTGGAGTTGGAGTTCTTGGCATGGAAGAAATGATGGGATTGTAGTGGGCTGCAACTGGAGATCCCGGTCGACTGGCGTCCAACTCGCGGTCGACCGGTGTTTGTTTTTTTTTGCCTAAATCGAAGACAGTGTGCTCAATCCTTGTGCGAGATCGACCAACCCTTTACGCGGTCGACCGGAACTCTGTATTTTGGCCGAGATTTTTCTGCTTTCCTTTTCTTTTCCATTTTCTATTTTCTATTTTCTTTTTCCTTTTTTTTAATATGTAACTTAAACCCATTTTCTTTTCTTTTCTCTTTTTTCTTTCTTTTTTTATTCCAACTTAGTATAAAAGGCAACTTATGTTTATTTGCAAAGATAGATAATATCTAGTTTTAGTTAGTTTTAGGGTTTGAAAATATTGGGGATTATTTATTGGAGGCCTCCCCTCTCTACCACTTTGGATATTTCCACCATTAATGTAAGTTTATTTTCTTCATCTTCTTCTTGTTTACGGTTTGTTCATTGTTCTTGCTTTGTATTTAATTATTTCTTGCCTAGAAAACTAGTGTAGTTTGATTAATTCTTGTTTTATTTATTAATTAGTTGTTCTATTTATTTAATCATGTGTGTTGAGTAGTTAAATAGGGTTTGGGTCGTGTGTCCGCCATTAATGGGCGTCGAGCTCCGAAAATTAGGTTTTGTGTAAAATCGCATTTAATTGAAAGCTTGCGTATTAAAATGGGATTATTATGCGTTTAACTTTCATTGTCACGCAACGTTAGTATTTAAAGCGATAATCCAATTTTAAGACGCATGTCGCCCTTTTTTATTAAATATTTAATCTCGCATCGTTGGCTTAAATTCCTTCATGTGTGATGCTTATGATTAATTAAAAATGCTCGATGAAATATTTTCGAACCGAAATTCTAATTTCGCGTGTTTAGCCCATGGCGGGTACGTGATCCCGACCCTCGTTTTATTAATTATTGTTTAGACTTAACTTCTTATTTTTTTCCTTTTATTTACAACCACCCATCACCTTTTACACTTTTATTTCTGAATTAAAATCTGTCAAACACTCCTTGTGGATTCGATACCCGACTTACCGCTATACTTGTATCGCAAGTGCAGTCGTAATTTAGGTCTTTGTATTAACGCGGTGAAACGAATTCAACGATTATCATTTTGATGTGACGCTACCTTTCGCGCTTAATCACAGGGTCCCGTGACCTCACGGTCAGTTCCTGCGAGTTACATTGGCCCCGTGCGAGGTGTTCGCGCCTCTCACATGACCGTTTGGAGGATGTTTTTGGTTTTCTCCCTCTAGCCGTATATTTTTATGCCTAAGTCTAGATATTTTCAAATTATCATCGTATTCTCAAATCGGAGGTCTCGTGACCATGCGATCAGTTCCTGCAAGTAACATTGGTCCCGTACGAGGTGTTTGTGACTATCACGGGGTCGTTTGGGGGAGGGGGTTCTCTCTCTGGCGGCATTTTTTTTAGCTTAAGTCGAGATATTTTCAAATTATCATCATATTCTCAAAACGGGAGTCTCGTGACCACGCAGACAGCTCCTGCGAGTTACATTAGTCCCGTGTGATGAGTTCGCGCCTCTCACGGGTCCGTTTGTGGGGTGTTTTGGGTTTTCACCCTCTAGCGGCATATTGTTAAACATAAATCTATATATTTTCAAATTATCATCATATTCTCAAACCGGGGGTCCCGTGAACAAGCGGTCAGTTCCTGCGAGTTACATTGGTCCCGTGCGACGTGTTCGTGCCTCTCACGGGGCCGTTTGGGGGCGATTTTGGGCTTTGCCCTCTAACACCATGTTTTTAAGCCTAAGTCTAGCTATATTTTTAAATAATCATTGTATTCTCAAATCGGGGGTCCCGTGACCACGCGGTTAGTTCCTGCGACTTACATTGGTCCCGTACGAAGTGTCCGAGCCTCTCAGGGGGGCATTTGGGGGGTGTTTTGAGTTTTCTCCCTCTAACATCATTTTTTTAATCCTAAATCTAGATATTTTCAAATTATCATCCTATTCTCAAAATCGGGGGTCCCGCAACCACGCGGTCCGTTACCGTGAGTCACATTAGTCCCGTGCGAGGTATTAGTGCCTTTCATGGGGCCGTTCGGGGGGTATTTTGAGTTTTTGCCCTCTAACGGCATGTTTTTAAGCATAAGTCTAGATATTTTAAAATTATCATCATATTCTCAAACTGGGAGTCTCATGACCATTCGATCAGTTCCTGTGAATTACATTTGTCCCGTGCGAGGTGTTCACTCTTCTCACGGGGACGTTTTTTTTTTTTGGGGGGGGGGGGGGTCGCTCTCCAATGGCATGTTTTTAAGCCTAAGTCTAGATAGTTTCAAATTATTGTCGTATTATTAAACACGAAGTCTTGTGATCAGGCGGTCAGTTCTTGCGAGTTACATTGGTCTCGTGCGAGGTATTTGCGCCTATCATAGTATCGTTTGGGGGGGAGTTTGTGTTTTTGCCCTCTAGCAACTTGTTTTTAAGCCTAAGTAGAGATATTTCCAAATTATCGTCATATTCTCAAACGGGGGGTCTCGTGACCACGGGGTCAGTTCCGACGAGTTACATTGGTCTTGTCCGAGGTGTTCACGCCTCTTATGGGGCCGTTTGGGGGGTGTTTTGGGTTTTTGCCCTCCAACGGCATGTTTTTTAGCCTAAGTCTAGACATTTTAAAATTACCGTTGTATTCTAACATCGGGTGTCCCATAACCACGCGGTATGTTCCTGCGAGTTGCATTGGTCATGTGCGAGGCTTTCGTGCCTCTTACAGGACCATTTAGGGGGTGTTTTGGGTTTTTTTCCCTCTAACGGCATATTTTTAAACCTTAATGTAGATATTTTCAAATTATCGTTGTATTCTCAAATTGAGGGTCCCGTGACCACGCGATCAGTTCCCGCGAGTTACATTGGTCCCCTACGAGCTGTTCGTGCCTCTCACGGGGCCGTTTGGGGGGTGTTTTGAATTTTTACCCTCTAACAACATGTGTTTAAGCCTAACTGTAGATATTTTCAAATTATCATTGTATTCTCTAACTGGGGGTCCCGTGGCGATGTTGTTAGTTCCTGCAAGTTACATTGTCCCGTACAAGGAGTTCATGCCTCTCAGGGGGCCGTTTTGGGGGTGTTTTAGATGTTTGCCCTCTAATGGCATGTTTTTAAGCCTAAGTCTAGATATGTTCAAATTATCATCATATTCCTCAAACTGGGAGTCCCGTGACAATGCGTTCAGTTCCTGCGAGTTACATTGATCCCGTGAGAGGTGTTCGCGCCTCTCACGGTGCCGTTTGGGGGGCATTTTGGGTTTTTGCACTCTAATGTCATATTTTTAAGCCTAAGTATATATATTTTCAAATTATCGTCACATTCTCAAATTGGGGGCCCGTGACCATACGGTCAGTTCTTACAAGTTACATTGGTCCCGTGCGAGGTGATCGCGCCTCTAACGGGGCCGTTTGGGGGGTGTTTTGGGTTTTCACCATCTAACGGCCTGTTTTTAAGCCTAAGTGTAAATATTTTCAAATTATCATCATAGTCTCAATCCAGGTGTCCTGTGACCACGCGGTCACTTTTTGCGAGTTACATTGATCCCGTTCAAGGTGTTCGTGCCTCTCACAGGGCCGTTTGGGGGCTGTTTTGGGTTTTCACCCTCTAACGGCATGTTTTTAAGCCTAAGTCTTGATATTTACAAATTATTGTCATATTCTCAAATCAGGAGTCTTGTGACCACGCGGTTAGTTCTTACGAGTTACGTTTGTCCTGTGAGAGGTGTTTGTGCCTCTCACGGGGACGTTTGGGGGTTGTTTTGGGTTTTCGCCTTTTAAAGGCATGTTTTTAAGCTTAAGTCTAGATATTTTCAGATATTATCATATTCTCAAACCGGGACTCCCATGACTATGCGGTCAGTTCCTGCTAGTTACATTGGTCAAGTGTGATGTGTTCGAGCCTTTCATGGGGCCGTTTGGAGGGTGTTTTGGGTTTTTGCCCTCTAACGGCGTGTTTTTAAGCCTAAGTCTAGATATTTTCAAATTGTCGTCGTATTCTCAAACCGGTGGATCAGTGGCCATGCAATTAGTTTATACGAGTTACATTGGTCCCGTACAAGGTGTCCGGGCCTCTCACGGGGCCGTTTGGGGGGTGTTTTGGGTTTTCACCCTCGAACGACATGTTTCCAAGCCCGAGTCTAGTTATTTTCAAATTATCGTCGTATTTAAAAACTGGGGATCCCCTGACCACACTATCAGTTCCTAGAAGTTACATTGGTCCCATGCAAGGAGTTCGTGCCTCTCATAGGGCCGTTTGGTGGGTGTTTTGGGTTTTCGCCCTCTAACGACATGTTTTTAAGCCTAAGTCTATATATTTTCAAATTATCGACATATTTTAAAAACGGGAGTCCGGTGATAATGCGATCAGTTCCTGTGAGTTACATTGGTTCCGTGGGAGGAGTTCGCTCCTCTCACGGTGCCGTTTGAGGGGTGTTTTAGGTTTTCACCATCTATCGGCTTGTTTTTAAGCCTAAGTATAGATATTTTGAAATTATTATCACATTATCAAATTGGGGTCCCGTGACCACGCGGTCAGTTTCTGAGAGTTACATTGGTCCCGTGCGAGGTGGTTGTGCCTCTCACGGGGCCATATAGGGAGTGTTTTGGGTTTTCACTCTGTAACGGCATGTTTTTAGGTCTAAGTGTAGATATTTTCAAATTATCATCATATCCTCAAACCGAGTGTCCTCTGACCATGTGGTCACTTTCTGCGATTTACATTGATCCCATACGAGGTGTTCGTGTCTCTCATGGGGCCGTTTTGGGGTGTTTTGGATTTTCGTCCTCTAACGGCGTGCTTTTAAGGCTAAATCTAAATATTTTCAAATTGGGAGTCCCGTGACCACGTGGTCAGTTCCTGCGAGTTACATTAGTCCCGTGTAAGGTTTTTGTGCCTCTCACGGGGTTGTTTGGGTAGTGTTTTGGGTTTTCGCCTTCTAATGGCATGTTTTTAGGTCTAAGTCTCGATATTTTCAAAATATTGTCATATTCTCAAACCGGGGCTCTCGTGACCACGCGGTCAGTTCCTGCGAGTTACATTGATCCCGTGCAAGGAGTTCGTCTCACAGGGCCGTTTGGGGGGTGTTTTGGGTTTTCGCCTTCTAATGGCATGTATTTGAGCTTAAGTCTATATATTTTCAAATTATCATCATATTCTCAAACCGTGGGTCCCGTGACCACACGATCAGTTCCTGTGAGTTACATTGGTCCCTTTTGAGATGTTTGCTCCTCTCACGGGGCCATTTGGGGGGTGTTTTGGGTTTTCGCCCTTTAGTGGCATGTTTTTTAGCCTAAGTCGGGATATTTTCACACTATCATCATATTCTCAAATCGGGAGTCTCGTGACCACGCAGTCAGCTCCTGCGAGTTACATTGGTCCCGTACGAGGTGTTCGCGCCTTTACAGGGTCGTTTTAGGGGTGTTTTGGGTTTTCGTCCTCTAACTGCACGTTCTTAAGCCTAAGTCTAAATATTTTTTAATTATCTTCGTATTCTCAAACTGGGGGACCCGTGACCACACGATCAGTTTCTGGGAGTTACATTTGTCCCATGCGAGGTGTTCATGCCTCTCATGGGACCGTTTAGGGGGTGTTTTATATTTTCGCCCTCTAGCGGCATGTTTTTAAGCCTAAGTATAGATATTTTTAAATTATTGTCATATTCTCAAATCATGGTCCCGTGACCACGCGGTCAGTTCCATCTAGTTATACTGGTCCCGGGCGATGTGTTCGCACTTCTCATGGGGACGTTTTGGGGTGGGGGTTGCCTTCTAGCGACATGTTTTTAAGACTAAGTCTAGATGTTTTTAAATTATCACCATATTCTCAAAACAGGGGTCCCGTGACCATGCAGTCAGTACCTGTGAGTTACATTGGTCCCGAGCGAGGTGTTCGCGCCTCTCACAAGTCCCGTTTGGGGGCCTTTTTAGGTTTTCTCCCTCTAGCGGCATATTTTTAAGCCTAAGTCTAGATTTCAAATTATCTTCGTATTCTCAAATCGGAGGTCCCGTGACCATGCGATCAGTTCTTGTAAGTAACATTAGTCCCGTGCGAGGTGTTCGTGCCTATCTCGGGGCCGTTTGGGGGTGTTTTGGGTTTTCTCCCTCTAGCGTCATGTTTTTTAGCTTAAGTCGAGATATTTTCAAATTATCATCATATTATCAAATCGAGAGTCTCGTGACCAGGCGACCATCTCCTGTGAGTTACATTAGTCCCGTGCGAGGTGTTCGCGCCTCTCACGGGGCTGTTTGGGGGGTGTTTGGGGTTTTCACCCTCTAGCGGCATGTTTTTAAGCCTAAATCTAAATATTTTTAAATTATCGTCATATTTTAAAATCGAGGATCCCGTGAACAAACAGTTAGTTCCTGCAAGTAACATTGGTAGTGTTTGCGCCTCTCACGGGGCCATTTAGGGGGGAATTTGGGCTTTGCCCTCAAATGTCATGTTTTTAAGCCTAAGTCTAGATATATTTTTAAATTAGCATTGTATTCTCAAATCGGGGGTCCCATGACCACGCGGCCAGTTCCTGCGACTTACATTGGTCCCGTACGAAGTATTCGTGCCTCTCAAGGGGGGCATTTGGGGGGTGTTTTGGGTTTTCACCCTCTAACAACATTTTTTTAATCATAACTCTAAATATTTTTAAATTATCATCCTATTCTCTAAGTCGGGGGGGGCCCGCGACCACGCAATCCATTATTGTGAGTTACATTGGTTCCATACGAGGTGTTCGAGCCTTTCACAGGGCCGTTTGGGGGGTATTTTGAGTTTTCGCCCTCTAACGACATGTTTCTAAGTATAAGTCTAGATATTTTCAAATTATCATCATATTCTCAAACCGGGAGTCTTGTGACCATGCGATCAATTCCTGCGAGTTACATTCGTCCCGTGCGAGGTGTTTATTCCTCTCACGGGGCCGCTGGGGGTGTTCTTGGTTTTCGCCCTCTGACGCATGTTTTTAAGCCTAAGTCTAGATATTTTCAAATTATTGTCGTATTCTAAAACACTAAGTCCTGCGACCAGGCGGTCAGTTCTTGCGAGTTACATTGGTCCCTTGCGAGGTGTTTGCGCACAGGACCTTTTGGGGGGTGTTTTGGTGTTTTTCCCTCTAGCAACTTATTTTTAAGCCCAAGTCTAGATATTTACAAATTATCGTCATATTCTCAAATGGGGGGTCCCGTGACCAGGGGGTCAGTTCTGACGAGTTACATTGGTCCCGTCCGAGGTGTTCACGACTGTTAGGGGGCCGTTTGAGGTTGTTTCGGGTTTTTTTCCCTCTAACGGCATGTTTTTTAGCCTAAGTCTAGACATTTTCAAATTACCGTTGTATTCTAACAGCGAGTGTCCCATAACCATGCGGGATGTTCCTGCGAGTAACATCGGTCACGTGCGAGGCGATCATGGCTATTACAGGACCATTTAGGGGGTGTTTTGGATTTTCCCCCAATAACGGCATGTTTTTAAGTCTAAGTCTAGATATTTCCAAATTATCATCGTATTCTCCAACTGAGAGTCACGTGACCACGCGGACAGTTCTTGCGAGTTACATTGGTCCCCTGAGAGGTGTTCGTGCTTCTCACAGGGCCGTTTGGGGGGGGGGGGGGGTGGATTTTTGCCCTCTAACAACATGTTTTTAAGCCTAACTCTATATATTTTCAAATTATCATTGTATTCTCTAATCGGGGGTCCCGTGGCGATGCTGTCAGTTCCTGCGAGTTATATTGGTCCCGTGCAAAGAGTTCGTGCCTCTCACGGGGCCGTTTTCGGGGGTGTTTTGGATTTTTGCCCTCTAACGGTATGTTTTTAAGCCTAAGTCTAAATATGTTCAAATTATCGTCATATTCTCAAACAAGGAGTCCCGTGATAATGCGATCAGTTCCTGCGAGTTACATTGATCCCATGAGAGGTGTTCGCGCCTCTCACGGGTAACACCCTGCCTAATTAAATACCGGGTGGCCAGTCCCATACCAAATTAAAACAGAATATACAGTTGGCTCATTCTTAGTATCACTGTCGAAAACATTTACAACTCACCCAATACCCAATTAAGCTGGTATTAAAAACTTTCCAAATTTTAATTCAACAAAATCCATTTTTTTAGTTTACGAATAACACTACACATACTATTCTACAACACTAGCAACCGAACAGATAACACAAAAGAATTTAAACGCAGTTGGAATAAACATTCCCAAATAATAATTCAATACAGTAATCCCAACAATAATAAATGTATTATACTGACACGAGTACAAGAGTATATGACTCAGATAGAAAAGAGATAACTGAATTCCTTTGGGTGACATGCACTATCTAAAAGAATATTGTGAATCAAATGAAGATAGGCGTCTAAGCAATACTCCATAGCTCGTCATAATCCGCTAAGGATGGCGTCCCTGCTGCTAGATACCTGATATAGAAGGTACAATAGAAAAGAAAATATGCAAGAAAACGGGTCAAAGCCCGATGTGAAAATGATTTTGAAAACAACAAGTATTTAACAAGTGCAATAAAACATTTATTATGTACATGTTAGTATCCAACTCTCACTTGCTATTCTCACCTCTCATCTAGAGTGCACACTTAACGTTTCCTATTAACTTCCTAGTTAATGGTTCCTCCCAACTAGTTTCCATAATATGATTCTATCCCATATCATAACCCCGTATGTCCCATACCATACGTCATATAATAATTCATATACATTTTTCATTTATATGAATCGTTTCCCATTAACATGAATTAAGCTTTTCAAATCTATAAGAATAAACATTCATTATCTTAATTCAATTCTTTTTCTCAATTCACCGTTATCTACAATTATCACACAGTAGATGATTTAACCACAATATATCCATTCATTCATTTAATTCATTATATATATATATATATATAATACGGCACCCCGAGACACAGCTGCGGTGCACTGCATTACTCTGCTATCATGTCCCAATATCGCTGGTCGCCGAATAGGGGACTAAAGGTTCGGTAAGGATTCCTCGAACCACAAACAACAACACAAAAATTGGAGGCGAACATAGTTCTCATATCCACGGGACACGCACATACCTACGTTCCCATATTCAGCGGACTTATCAACTCCCCGATAAGTCTTTCATAGACCTATGTTCTCGAGCGACAAATCAAAGTTCCCATGGATTCATCAGGATATGACTGCCCTCACGCGCAAACCTCCCCATCGATAGCAAGTAAGCTAGGTATATCATACACATAAATTATCAATCAATCAAATAGGCATTATCATACCTATAATATATTATCAACAAGGTACTCACACTACCCTTCGATAATTTCCATACGTAGCATTATATCTTTCAAATCCTACGTATTAAAATATTATGACTTTACTTCTCAATTTAATTGTCCCTGAGCCTCACTCATTACTCAAGGTTCAAGTAGGTTTTCCTCATTGTATTTATTCAGTAAGAAATCACTAATATCCTACTGGTCCATATCATCTTATCTCCTGAATTACTACGAATTAAACTCTCCATTAATTAGGGTTATAACCGATTGTTTCTAATCTCTCCTAAACATATCCTCTATCAACTAGGATTGAATACCATCATCACATGGCTCATAGTCTATAGTGTTTCATTCACACTGTATGACTTATCAAAAAAACTAATATCCTCGTGTCCTATAACATTTCTCCACTCCCGACGTCATTAAGGTTCATGCGCGGAGCGTCTCGCAAAGCGAAATCCAAACAAGAAACCCCTCCAATACACTACTACTTAACTTTATCGGTCGTGGAGGCCCGTTAACTTCAAATACGCAACCGGGATAACCTCGTCCCCTCTTTCAACCAAATGTGGTCTGAACTCCCATCTCTATCCAGGAGCCATCCCACTAAGCGCTTGTACTACACTCAGTCCTTGAGCAATAAATAATGAGCTGAAACTCAGTCCTTGATGTTCAAATTGTAACCCTAAGGCTACCCATGTGTTATATTAAATCTCCCCTACTGGACCTATCCTTAATCCTCATGCATATAAATTAGAATCCAACACATGAATATAGCAACCAAAATTTCTTTCAATTTAATTATCATAATTCTAATCAATTAAATCCCAATCATATTAATTCGATTCTTATCTAGGGCTTACTGAACTTCCCTAAGTCCCATTATATCCAATTAATAATCACCAAAGATCTACAAAAGGTTTGGGATAAGAACAAGCATTAAAAAGAAACAACTTTAGGAATTCTGAGGAGGTCAATCGATCGAAGGCAGGGGGTCGATCGATCGATCGCTCAGCTACCAGCCCAGTTTTCTGCATTTCTTCCATTACGAGTTTCATCACTTTTGATCATTCAAACCTTCATAATAACTACCCAAGTTCCTTATAAACCTTACTACATGATATAGCAACATATGTGAATGATTTCTAATGCTCTAAACATCTTATAATCATCAAGAGTTTGAATTAAAAGCATATATACATCCTATGTTTTTCCAAAAAAATTAAACATGGTATCTTCAAGAACACACCATTAATTCTCTGAATTTCTTCAACAAATTTGTGATTATTTCTTGGATTACTATCTACCTACAACATAAGTTTGATTCTTATATATCTCCATTTTTCATAAATCCATTAACAACTCTTCTTTATCTTCCAAACATGAAAAATCTCATCTTTTTATAACTATTCTAACATGGACAATATGCAAACTTAGATTGCAACTATCAAACACTTGCCTCTAATGAAGATCTGATTCTTTGGTATTGTATATCATAGGTGGTTCTCCCTTTTTCGGCCAACTTCCGGTGGTGGGTAATGGTGGTGACCTTTGGTCCTTTGGTTCCTCCTTTCCAAGCAAGCTTTTCTTCTCCCAAGCAACCTTTCACTCTCTCTGAGAAGATGACCTTTCAACTTTGTGCAGAAGAGATGAATGAACCCACGTACAACTAATCTCCAAATACTTATAATAGGACAAAATCTGAAATCACTATTCATCCCCCCTATAGAAATGACTAAAATGCCCTTTTGGGTTGTCTTTTCATTTTCAAATGACCCGAGACCCAAAACCAACATCCAAATAGACTTTTCTGACTATTTCAACCCTTCCGGACACAACGACGCAGTCGAAATGACTATAAGGTTGATGTAAAAATAAGTTTCCTTTTTAATTTAACAAATTAGTTCCGACACGTCCCATACTGCGTCCGACTAAAAATTCAAATTACTGAATTAACAATTCACAGCAATATCAATAACATCACATTCATATGTTACCTAAATATCTTTAAGTAATATACAGAATCATAAATTTGAATATTCACAATTCGGATAAAACCCAAAAGAATTAATTTATCATAAAATCCAATTAATCCATTAATTAAAATATAACCAATTTTAAAAGTCATTAAAATCACGGGGTATTACATCACGGTGCCGTTTGTGGGGCATTTTGGGTTTTTGCACTCTAAGGTCATATTTCTAAGCCTAAGTATATATATTTTCAAATTATCATCACATTCTCAAATTGGGGGTCCCGTGACCACGGGATCAGTTCTTGCAAGTTATATTGGTCCCGTGCGAGGTGATCGCGCCTCTCACGGGGCCGTTTGGGGGGTGTTTTGGGTTTTCACCCTCTAACGGCATGTTTTTAAGCCTAAGTGTAGATATTTATAAATTCTCATCATAGTCCCAAACCGGGTGTCCTATGACCTCGCGGTCACTTTCTTCGAGTTACATTGATCCCGTACGGGTGTTCGTGCCTCTCACAGGGCCGTTTGGGGGTCATTTTGAGTTTTCACCCTCTAACGGCATGTTTACATGAGGTGAGGTGAGGTGAGATTACAAAGTTACCAATTTAGACAATAATCATGAGTGACTGATAATTAAATTGCATGTCTTATATTTAAACATGATCATCATTTTAGGGGAATAAATTTGGAAAGTATTTTTTTTCCTCAAAGTGTTTGACTTCCAAACGATGACTATTATCTTGGGGTGGATGGAGTAGTAGCAAATGAAATAATATAGAAAAATTAATAATGTTATCGTTCGCATTTAATCCCCTACATTATAATTTCCTTTACCCCAATATCCTCTATTAAATATTTAACATTTTATTCTATAAAAAAGTAAAAAAATAAACGGAGTTTTCCATTTTAATTTTTGGTCAATAGTTTTTTACCTCTAATCCACTTACATATTTTTTGGCATAAAAATCCTTCACTTCTTAATGTGTACATTATAAGTTAAAGTATAAACAAACTTAACACACGCATATTACAAAAAATATTGTATACATTATTAAATTTTAAGTACAAATTACAATTTTTTACAAAAAAAATATAAAAAAATCCACGTATATATTACAAAATTTATCGTATACATTACTAAAAATCAAATATACATTAAGGGAGAGAGATGTTAATGCCCAAAAAATATGTTAATGAATTAGAACAAAAAAAAAAAAATATAGAAAAAGAGACAAATGGGGCAATGACTAAAGGAACCTTACATAATATAAATGCATTTTGAGATTTTCACGTCGAAAAAATGCAAGCTAACGGTCAAAACCCTAATTGAATGGTTTCCTTTCAAAATGGTACCAAAAATAATATTACGTTAAGCGTTAGCATTCAAAATGATATACACCATAACTAACAAGCGCTAAAACCCAAATGACTCTATATTTAACGAGATTTATTGAAGAAAAAAATATTATTTTAAAACAGAACCTAATGCAATAAAAAATATTCTTATGACCTATTTACAAGAATAATTCTATATTCCAAAACACACTGACGAAACCTAATGCACCCAAAAAGATTTTTATGACCTACATCCAAGAATAATTATATATCTAGATACATTTGGTGTGACGCACTGACATATTTTTCTCTTATTGACGCCAACTCACAAACGCGACACATTTAGTGTGACACACTGACGTGTCGTACCCGTATTGACTCGTGTCCGGTTCCAATATCATTTTTTTAACAAAAACCTAATGTACCGAAAAAAATTCTTATGACTTATTTCCAAGAATTATTCCATATCCCTACACATTTGGTGTGATACACTAGCATATTTTTTTTTCGGATTGACAGTGACTCATAAAAGTAACACATTTTGTGTGACTGACAGACGTGTCAACTAGTGTTGACTCGTATCTGGTTCCAACATTATTTTTTTTAACATAACTTCATGCAAAAAAAAAGATTCTTATAACCAATTTTCAAGAAAAATTCTATATATAGATACATTTGGCGTGACACATTGACATGCTTTTTTCGTATTGACGCAGATTCATAAATGCGACACATTTAGCGTAACACACTGACGTGTCGTACTCGTACTGACTCATGTCCAATTCAAAAATTATTTTTTTTACAAAACCTAATGCACAAAAAAGATTCTTTTAACTTATTTACATGAATAATTTTATATCGACACATTTAATGTTGCACACTAACATTTTTCTCATATTTGCGCCGACCCATAAACGTGACACATTTAGTGCGACAGACTGACGTATCGTACTCGTGTCTGGTTCCAACAATATTTTTTTAACAAAACCCAATGCACCAAAAAAGATTCTTATGACCAATTTCCAAGAATAATTCTATATCCCGACACATTTGTTATGATACATTGACATATTTTTCTCGTATTGACTCCGACTCATAAACGCGACACATTTGGTGCCGATTCATAACTTATTTACAAGAATAATTTTATATTGGCATAGTTAGAGTGACACACTGACATAGTTTTCTCATATTTGTGCCGACTCATAAACATGACACATTTAGTGCGACACACTGACGTGTCGTAATCGTACTAACTCGTATCCGATTCCAACAATAACTTTTTTAACAAAACCTAATGCACCAAGAAAGATTCTTATGGCCTATTTCCAACAATAAATCTATATGTCCCGACACATGTGGTATAATACATTGACATGTTTTTCTCGTATTGGCAATAACTCATAAACGCGATACATTTGGTGTGATACATTGATATGTTGTACCGTATTGACTCGTGTCCGATTCCAACATTATTTTGTTTAAAAAAAAAACTTAATGCACCAAAAAAGATATGTTTTTCCAAGAATAATTTTATACCCCTGATACATTTGGTGTCACATAGAGATATATTTTCCCGTATTGGCAATTCATAAACGCGACACATTTGGTGTAACACACAAACGTGTCGTACTTGTAATTACTTGTTTCCCTTTCCAACGTTATCCATGTCACCCGTTTTACAGGGCCAAAACATTCAGTGCTTCGTTCACTCCAAATCTACAAAATAGATACATGAGAATATGTTGTTGAACAACAATGGCAAACCCTAGGCGTTCTTCCTATTCCACCACCCACCAAATCTCAATCCCCTCCACCACCACACCCACACCTACAAACCCATTTCAAATCCAAACGCTTTTAACCCTTTCAACCCTCAAACACTTTCTGAAGAAACCTCACGCCATCCCTTTCTTACTATCCATTTTCCTACTCCTCACTTGGGTTTCTTTAAGACTCCAACACCATCACAATATATCTTCTTCATCATCAAATGGGAAGCAAAAGTTGAGTGGAGGTGGGGATGATGAGGATCATAATGCTAATCTTGTTAGGTTTGGGACTAATGGGTACCCATCAACTATTATGAAGGATAAGAGAGGGTGGATGTTGGATCCTATTGCAATTGCCCAAAATGCTCATATTTCAGGTTACCCTTTTTGCCCCTCTATTTGTGTTCTATTTATGGATTTTAAGGCCCCGTTTGGTTGCGCAAATGGTTTGACTATCTAAATTGGTTCATTGTGAATTAGTGAATTGTAAATTAGTGGATCCGGCTCGGGTGCGGATGTGTACACGGTGCGGAAGGATTTTAAAAAAGAGCTCCTCACGTTTTTTTGAAGTGATTTATTTTATGGGTTATTAACATTTCAATGAACCCACAAAAAAAATTAGCTCAAAATATTTTTTTTTTACTATTTTAATAAAATCCCTCAAAATCAGTTAGTTTTTAGCAACCGAAATGTTAATAACTCATAAAAAAAATTACTTCAAAAAAATTTCGGGAGCTATTTTTTAAAAATCCGTTCGCACCGTGTCCCCACCAAACTCGTCCGCACTTGAGCCTCTGAATTGAAATGAGTTTAAATTCAATTTTAGGCGATGCTTGGTAATCTAAAATTGATGTTAAGGTTCAATAAAAAAGAAACTTAAAAAGAATTGAGAGAGAGAGTTGGACGGACTTTTTATGACTCCTATTTCAAATGGATGCATTTAACGTTTTTTGTAAAATGCTCTAATTTTAGATTTTATATATGAGTTAAAATGGGCCATTTAATGAGTCATTTCATTAAAGAAACTAAACACTATTAATGGGCCTATTGTAAATTAACTAATTTATAAATGAGTCAATTTACAATTTTGGGTTAGCCAAATGGGGCCCAAGTATTTTGTCCCATTTTGAAAATTTCATTTGTACCGACTCCCGTGTATTTGTTTTTTTAGTTGTTGGTCATGTTGTAACCACTATGGGACAAGTGTTACGCTCTGCGAAAAAAGGATAGTGAAATTACTACAATTTTAAAAATATGTGGGATGGGAGCATAATAAAACTTTGGGGATGGCTAAAACCAAAAAAACTATTCTATTTATGCATTTGATACATACAAACTGAAAAAGGGCATTTAAAAGAAAAACCAATAAATTAGATTTTAATTTGAGAGCTTCACAAATAAGCCCTATTTTACGCAAGACATTTCTTTATTGGTCGTATAATTTTTTTTTCAATAGGTTCTATTTATACATGTAGTGAGTATTCATTCACTACTTATTTACAAACAAGACCTGTTGGAGCAAAAATCATTTTTCATGGAATCTCTTGGAGCAAAAAATTGACGTAGGACCTATTTTAATACATAATTGGTATAAAACCCTTTTAATATATAGTTAATATCACTATGGACTTATTGTTGAATTTCAATAATAAGGGTAAAATTGGAATATTAAATACCACCACCCCAACCCATTTTATGCCCAAACCCTAACAATCCTCTTTTCCCTCAAGTTCCCCCTAAAAAAACCCACGCAATTCCTTTTCTTTTCTCCATTTTCCTCCTCCTCACTTGGGTTTCTTTAAGACTACAACATCATGAAAATATTTCTCCATCATCTACAAATGGAAAACAAAAATTGAGCGGAGGTGATGATGAGGATCATAATGCTAATCTTGTTAGATTTGGTTCTAGTGGGTATTCATCACATATCTTAAAAGATAAGAGATGGTGGTTGTTGGATCCTATTTCAATTGCCCTAGATGCTCACTTTTCATGGAACAAATAGTTTTGAAATGTTTGGGGGCCATCCGTGACGGCTAATATGAAATGTGGTCTAATATGACATTATAAGTGTATACTGTCACGAACCACCAATTTGACATGAATAATATGACAAGAATATTTCTAATATGTCAAAAAAATGTCAAATATGGCCGAAAAGTTTCTAATATGACATGTTTAGATTGTTATATAATTGTATTATAATGTGACGCAAGGGATTACCTATTATTATAAACTTAACGTCCAAATGTTGTTGGGATGCACATAAAAGTTGTTTAGTGTTTAGGGCTTATGACAATAGGCGCCCAATCTATTCCACGCTTAAACCCTAATCACTATTTCTTCCTTAAAACTCTTTCTCAAAACCCCCCCGCTATCCCTTTTCTTCTCTCTATATACCTCCTCCTCCTCACATGGGTTTCCAAGACTCCAACACCACTCTTCCAATTTCTCTTCTTCAAATGGGAAATAAAAATTGAATGGAAGTGATGATGAGGATCATAATGCTACCATTGTTAGATTTGGTTCTAGTATGTATCGATCACCAATTGTTAAGGATAAGAGGGGTGGTTGTTGGATCCCATTTCTATTTCTCTAGATGCTCACATTTCAGGTTAATTTTTTATTACCCTTTTCATATGTTTGATACGTACAAAATACTTTTAAGTGTTTGTGTGTGGTCTGTGACTGGTAATATGACATCTACAAAAATTTCTAACATGACCGGAAACTTTTTAATACGACACATTTACTTTGTTATATTAGATATTTCAACCCCAAACCCTCTCTTCCCTCAAACTCTTCCTCTAAAAGCCCCACGCCATCCCTTTCCTTTATATTCCTACTCCTCACATGGGTTTCTCTAAGACTCCACACCACTCTTCCAATTTCTCTTCTTCAAATGGGAAACAAAAATTGAGTGGAGATGATGATGAGGATCATAATGCTACTCTTGTTAGATTTGGCTCTATTGGGTATCCATCACATATTGTGAAAGATACGAGAGGGTGGTTGTTGGATCCTATTACTCTTGCCCTAGATGCTCACATTTCAGGTCACTATTTTTTTACTCTTTATTTATGTGTTTAATAAATACAAAAGTTTAGTCCCTAAAATAATATTTAGTCCAACATATATTTAATATTCTAATATGACAAAAAACCTCTAATATGATTGATATTTTTTTTAATATGACACATTTATTGACGTATATTACACGTCAAAGGCTAGAAAGAAATACCAAACCCTAACTTTAGAGAGAGAATCAAGTGATTTCTTATATTTCAATCAAAATGGGGAATGCCCTTAAATGAAGACTACATGGGTATTTAAAAGGAGGAGTAGCTTAGGTTCCAAGCTAAGGCACTAATTACAAAAATGCCATCGCAATTATGCATTAATAAAAATAAAGAAAAATAACAAAAGAAATTAAAATACTAATGTGCCCAAAAATATTCCAAAAATGGCAATTATGCCTCGATTCACATTAATCTCCCCTCCTTGAAAAAAAGTTCGTCCTTGAACTCAAAGGGGAAGACCAACTGAATCACCCTGCAAAACTGTAATCAGGGCGTGTTGTGGAAGCTCCTCGGCCGTGTCCAAATAGTCTGGTGGGTGATCCATCGCCAATAATGCGCGACGTCGCGGGAGAGAGCAATCAGAAGCTTGGTGCCCAACATTGCCGCAGTTAAAGAACCGGAAGGCAGGGGGTTGTGGGGGAGGGGCAGCGGGAGTGGTGGAAGTAGGAGCTGTAGCTGTCAGAGGCGCTGAGGCCGAAATCGGAGTAGGTAGAGTTCGAGAGGTCGGGAGAGTTGTGGGCGCTGTGTGGTAAGCCTCGACCTTAGCCGCGTACTCGATCGCCTTCAAGAAGGCCGCTATCTCTCTCAGACCAGCTCGTGCTGAATATGCGGCTGCAAATTCAATATATAGCGGCTGATCCGCTGTCTCGGGTAGGGGCGCCCTGGTGCATAGAAGCTGAAACTGCTTTGTGTACTCCACGATTGATAAGGTGTCCTGCCTGAGATTGATAGCGAGCAAAGAGGTCACGCTCGTAGGTAGGTGGAATGAAGGACGCCTGAAGAGAAGCTCGCAACTCCGGCCAAGTCTGGATAGGAGGCAATCCGGCCGCCGTGCGACGATAGCATAGGTTGTTCCACCAAACCTGGGCAAAACCCTGGAACTTGGTGTCTGGAAGGAGGACACATGAGCGGCCTTGGATCCGCTTGTACAAAAAAACAGTCTCCATCGAAGCTAGCCAGTCGACCATGGCATCTGGAGAGAACCGTCCGTCAAACATGGGCACATCAATGCGGGCATCCCCGTGGAGGCTTCGGGAGAGCAACCGAAGGGCCATAGATAGGAGCCCCTCGTCCTGATGAGCATCGAGGCCCATCACGTCGCCTGGCATAAGTGGAACAACATCAACCGGGGGGGGGGTAATCTGGGCAAGCGGTGGACGAAGAGGCTGATCATGCTGAGGCACTGGAGGTGCCGGAGGTACACGGGGATAGTGCGGACAAGCGCCTATCAAATGACCAAGCTCGCCGCAATAGAAACAACGCTGGTCTCAAAGCGGAACAGGACGACGGACATTGGGTGGTAGAGGTGGTATCCAATCTAGAATACTAGGGTGGCCATCCCCGAACTCGGAGGAGGACGAGGAGGAACCCGAAGGAAGTAGCGAGAGGGCATGGTGGGACGGTGTATGGTGTGAAAGCGGGGGTAAGGGGTGATCAGGAGTTCCACCAGGTTGGCTAAAGGCTCCGGGGTAATCGGCTACACCGTGGGAGGTGGGGTATAGACTGGGACGAAGGTTTGGGGTGAAAGCGGGGTGAGTGAATGCCTCGGGTGGGCAAAATAGCGTAGGTGGACTCGAATAGGTGATTGCGTGGGGGTATAAGGTCGAAGGGAGGCTCGACAAATGGGGGAGGATAATATTTGTGTCGGGTGGCTAGTTGAGTGTGGATGTCCCAGCGAATGAGGGTTGGCTTGGGCAGGACTGAGATGGGAGGAACTCCGGGTACAAATTAGGGTTGGGGTATGGTGTATGGAGGTTCGGGTGGGTCGGTGGAGGGTCTAGGGTGGGTCGGCAGAGGGTTGTGGTGAAGCCGAGTGGAATTGTGGCTTTTCCGGAGGGCAGGGAGTAGTGATGGCCATCGGAAGAAGGGCGGAGACCCATGGGATAGGGATGGCAACGGGTCGGTTCGGGGTCGGGTTTTAACTCCCCATCCCCGTTAGAAAAATCATTCCCCGTTATAACGGGTTCTTCCCCGCGGGGAACCCGTTTTGATTTTTTTTTCCTCCTCTTTAAGCACCTAAAAAAAAATTACTTTTAAATTACATGCCAATTAGAAATGATGAAACACAACTAAATGGTATCAGAATGCAAGTATCACACAATCTGAATAAAATGGAAGAAGAAACTAACATATCTAAATATTAGAAATAAATGTAATGGGATTCACATAAAACTCTCCTCATTTAACACAGTATCACTGCAATTGTTGATTCAAAAGAAATACTCGTACAGATCAGAGTGTTATTAAAGAAAGGATTTATGGATTTTCATGCTTTTCTTCAAATATATATATATATATATATATATATTGACAGCATAAAATCATAGTATATTTTTGGCCTTATACAACTAAAATAAATTTGTGGAGAACAACGAATTTCTTTAAAAAAAAAAAAAAAAAAACGCAGAAAAAAGGAACAAGCCATAACATTTATTTTTGGTCCAACCATATACATCCTCGAATATAAACCCTCACGTTGTTTAGTATTTAAGAAGCATCCATGCTTTGTCGGCTTAGGAAGAAAGAACAGAGGTGAATCGGAAAAACAGAGGTTCGTAAGGCAGCGGCTGCTAGCAGGGGACGTGAGGGTGAGGGAGGCAGCGGCAGCAGCGGACATGAGGGTTGGGAAAGGGTAGAGTGAGGCAGGCAGGGGACTTCGTGAGAGAAGAGTGAGGTGAGGGAGAGCAGAGCGGTGTGAGTGAGAGAGTGCTAGGGTTTATTTTTTAGATGTTTATATACTTATTATAATATAAAAAAATATATATATATTATTATATATTAATAATTCGGGTATCACCGTGGAGACCCCAGGGTATACCCGAAACCGACCCGATTTTTTTCGGGGATTTTTTTTACTCCCCGAAACCCGAAATCGACCCGATCCCCGAATTTTCTAAGATTTTTTGGGGATTTTTTTTCGGGTAATCGCGGGGACCCGAAATTTCAGGGAAAACTGCCATCCCTACCATGGGAGGGTTTTCGGTGGGCGGATGGGGCTCCGGGGACTGTCCTGGGTCAGAAGCAGGCCGAGATGGTTTTTTTTTGGGTTTGGGGGTAGCGTAGGTCATGATTGGAGGGTTGGGTTTGGTCAACGAGAGCAGTGGGGCAGGAAGATGAGTCGTGTAGGGGTTGTAGGGATAGGAAGCGACGACGGTAGGGGAAGAAATTAGGGTTGGTGTAGCTGGTGTGGGTGGTTTGATGGCGGAGAAGAGTTGGGCCATTTGATGCCTCAACTCCCCCATCTCGGCTTGTTGTTTTTTTGCCCATTCTTCGAATTGATCTTTCAAATCTTGATCGGCCTCTTCGTGCGGTTTGGATTTCTTGGGAGCTATTGTGAGTAGCGTACGTTTTTATTGATACAAACGCTGATACACCAACACCAATGGGGGAGCGACACCTCGCTCTGATATTAATTTGACGTATACTACACGTTAAAGGGTAGAAAGAAATACCAAACCCTAACTTTAGAGAGAGAATCAAGTGATTTCTTATATTTCAAATGGAGAATGTCCTCAAATGAAGACTACATGGGTGTTTAAAGGGAGTAGCTTAGGCTCCAAGCTAAGGCACTAATTACAAAAATGCCATCGCTACTCCTAGCCTTTAGATACTAAAACAAAACAAGAAAAAATGCATTAATAAAAATAAAAAAAATAACAAAAGAAATTAAAATACTAATGTGCCCAAAAATATTCCAAAAATGGCAATTGTGCCCTCGATTCACATCATTTACATTGTTATACAACAGGGTCATAATATGACCCAAGGATCCCTGCATTGTATGTTATATTAAATTTTAAGGCTCAAATTAAAGCCCAAAAGTTGTTGGGACGAACATACAAGTTGTGGGTTAAGGGCATATGACTATAGGCACCCAATCCATTCCATGGCTAGACCCTAACAACACTTTCTTCCGTAAAACTCTTCTTACAAAAGCCCCATGCAATCCCTTTCCTGCTCTCCATATCCTCCCCTCCTTCCCCCCCCCCCCCCCCCCCTCCTGAATACTCTACACTCTTACACTCTGACAATTTTCCCTTCATCATCAGACCCTCTGTCAAAGCAGGAGCCTTGTGCATTGGGTACTACCTTTTATCTTCTTCAACGAAAAACAAAAATTGAGTGGAGATGATGATGAGGACCATAATTTTAATCTTGTTAAATTTGGTTCTATTGGGTATCCATCACCCATTGTTAAAGATAAGAGAGGATGGTTGTTGGATCCTATTTCACTTGACCTAGATGCTCACATTGTAGGTTACTTTTTTGTTTCCTCTATATATGTTTTTGATACATAAAGACTATAATAGGTCATGGAACAAAACAATAACCACCATAATTTAATTTTTATTTAATTTTTAATCCAACATATTTTCATAATTAATTTTTAGTCCTTGATAGTGACATTGGCATCATCTAGGATTGTTGACATGGCACCACGTCATCGTCGGTGATGTTGACATTGGCAACCGTGACATTGATGTGACATCATTTTGACTTCGAAAAAGTCATTTGAAAATGATGATGTGACAGACTGACAATGCCTCATCATCAAAGGTGCACGACGTGGCATTACCATGTGACTATTACCTAGTTAATATCATTATGGACTTTTTGATAAATATGATTTTATCTTGGATTAGACAATAAATTTGGTATATGCGCGGCCCAATAATTTTTATTGTTTAGTTTGCAGTCTTTTATGTTGTTATTAGATATACAAACTTCGTCTATATAATTATAGAAAGAGTTATATGTTGTTTGTCCCCATTAATTATTGGATACTGACTTTGCCCCTAATTTTTTTATTTATTGGCATTTTACCCCCATATTGACTTTTAGCGAAACTTTGTAAAAATATACGTGAAATTGAAATTCATTTAGAGGCCAAACTCTAAGAACTGAAAACTTGCGGGCCAAAGTTAGTATCAAAGAATTAATCGGCGACAAACTCTAAATCACCCTTTCAAAAATTAGATGTAGTTTGTAATTTTAGCCTCTAAATGTATGTTGTTCGTTTGGAATTATTTAGGTCTGAACTTTAAATACTTCAGGTTATTCTTACATCATTATTAATTGTTTATTAAACTATATTATATTAGTGGTCATTTATCAAATATAACAAGGGTAAAACTAGAATCTCAGATACCGCCACACCTACCAACCCCAATACTTCAGGTTATTCTTACATCATTATTAATTGTTTATTAAACTATATTATATTAGTGGTCATTTATCAAATATAACAAGGGTAAAACTAGAATCTCAGATACCGCCACACCTACCAACCCCAATACATTTCTTGCTGGATCCTATTTCTGTTGCCTTAGATGCTCACATTTCAGGTCACTCTTTTGTTCTTCTATATATGTTTGATATATACAAACATTCCCTATAAATTAACCCAATAAATAAATAAAGTTATTAATTATTTACATTATTACAATACAAAATAATTACGATTTTGATGTTACTATATTATATTAATATATATATGCTACATTATGTTGATAAACTCATTAAAAAATGACTAGATTATATATTATAAAAAATTTAAGTGGCCATCAGTTGAAGTCTTTCAAAAATTAAGGGGTGGGGGGGTGGGCATGACCCCCTTGAAAGTGGTTGGCTTTGTCCCAGGCTCAAATCTGATTCTTTTAATATATATATATATATATATATATATATATATATATATATATATATATATATATATATATATAGTACTGCTCTTGTGCGAACCAATCCGCATTTTAAGAGTGCGGACCGAACACATCTCACCTGATGGTGAGCCTAGAAATTATTTGCTAAATTATAGGCACACTCTCTCTCTCTCTCTTCTCTCTTTTCTGGGCTCACCCCCAGGTGACACATGTCCGGTCCGCACTCTTAAAATGCGGACCGCACTCTTAAAATGCACAGTAAATTTATGTATGCTTGGTTGTTTAAACTTATCTGATTTTGAACGGTGAATACAAATTATTTTATAACTTTACCATCATTAATGGCTTACTAAACTGTTGTTTATCTCAAATAGTAATGGTAAGACTGGAACAAAATTTCATCAAAGAGCTTCAAAGTTGAATATTAAGCATTCTAACTCTCGTTCAGCATTAAGAGGCAAAGAAACAAACTAAAAAATATCACAGGTCTCAATTAAGCACTAAGAGGCAAACACCCCTCACAATGTTGAATGCTGAATTTTAACTCTTTAGCGTGTTAAGAGGTAAAAAAAACAAACACAAATATTACCTCTTATTGTTGAATGGGGAATGGGGCTCCATTCAGTATTAAGGACGGAAAGGTAAAAATAAATGTCAGTTTACGTATCATCACATACCTTCGCCTCGTTTTTATTTTTTAACCTGAAGTTGTATACCTACATCACTTACTATCAAACAAATGTTATCATATTTAAATTTCACATTATTTAAAATAGTTGAATCTTATTATATATCTTTATTCAACCCACATGCCTTGAGAACTTGCTATGCAGTTATTTAATTTTTTACTGGCTATCTTTGTTGATCAGTAATGAGAGAAGTTTTATTAATTAAAAAATAAAATAAACGACATTACAGAGAAACTGTGGCCAGCAGTCCACCACAGCATAAGTACAAGGGAAATACATATTGAGTGAACGGTGAAAAGAAGTGAAAAAGATTGTGAACATTATTCCCCAGAACACCCGTAAAAAGCACTTGAATAAAACCCTTTAAGAGCTTTGGTATTAGCAGCAAACAAAAACATCAGATCATATAAGCAGACCTGTATAACCACCTGACCCCCCCCCCCCCCCACCCATCTCGTCATCCAACAGCTTGAGCCCAATTGGTATTAATTAACACTGCCTCTATCTGTTCAATACGTTTAAAGGATGAGGCCCACGAAGATGCTACAAATTTGGCTTTCCCCAAAATCATCCTTTTGAAGACTTCTTGAAAGCACCTGTCAGTTTTTTCTAGCCATATCTTTTACACTACACATCTCTCTAATGCTCTTTGCTTGTCCTTATCCCAAACTCTACACCATGACAAGAAAACCGGCCCAAGAGTAATTCCTATTAAACCGAACTTTTAAAGACTTTGTCCCGTTGAAATTTGGAAGAATGAGAATGATAACACAACAAAATGTGATTAATGTCCTCATTGCTATCTTTGTACGGAATACGTATGAGAAACAAGAAAAGGGCCTCTTTCGTTGAAAAAGATCACATGTATTTACTGTTCTCCTAGTGTGAGCAATGCGAAAATGAGAACTTTTGGAGGTAATACTTATCTCCCAAATCATATGATGGGGCTCAAATAAAGGCAAAGATGGAGAGTCGGCCAAATTTTCAAACAAACATTTGAATATTACCAAATTGTTGAGAGTCGATAACCCTAAGGGTAAGCCTAGTTGCATGTGCTCTTACCTCACATCTTCGAGATTGAGAGTTTGA
This sequence comes from Sambucus nigra, assembly GCA_949130495.1. Classification (NCBI taxonomy): domain Eukaryota; kingdom Viridiplantae; phylum Streptophyta; class Magnoliopsida; order Dipsacales; family Adoxaceae; genus Sambucus; species Sambucus nigra. The sequence goes on from OX422222.1 coordinate 23,105,956, forward strand.
ATCCTCTTGGGGCCATCTCAGTGCATGCGGATTGAAGGGTATGTTCTTACCCTTGGGGGTTAGTCGACCCCATTACATCCATTAGTTTTTTGTTGTTCAAAACTTCAAACCCTAATAGCAACAAAACACTTCTAATATTGCAATAAGTGAAACAAAATCAATGAATTACCATTTATGAATGTTTCTCCTAGAAGAAATGTTCCAAGAAACCAAATTATTAAGATATCAAGGAATGGATAAATTTACGAGAGTCAAGCAAAGATTTGTAACGTCAATGAAAAGAAGAGCACAAAGTCGAATTTTATCCCCCTTAATCCGGGTTTGATTAAGAAAAATATTCAAGCTTTGCGATAGCAATCTTCATGGACTATGGAAAATACCAATTACAATCACATTGGACTCCCATCCATTTTCATTAATACCGTTCTTACTTCTTTTGATAGAACTCTATAATGAATCACTTTTATGAGAAATCTCCACCATCACTCTCCGAGGGTAGCCAAATTCATTTTTTAGAAGATTACCAAAACCCAACCCCTTTAGACTTGCTTCTACAACCACCTTCCACTTAAATAATTGTTTTGTTTCCCTTTCTCATTCCTTTCATAAATATTTTGTTTTTAATTTTCAAGAGGTTTAACCACAGTTACCACACCGCAAGGTTTTTTAAAATAGACACTGAATATTTGGGGATACAACTAAGGGCCGATTGCATGGAAAAAAATCTCCCTCCACTAGACAAAACTACTTTTCTCCCAACTTTTTGACCTTTTTGCCACATAAGCAACAACAGGATCACAAAAAATAAGGGTTTCCCCTTAAAGGCAACTCAAGCAAGATAGAAGCAAAGATCCCACTTCACAACCCGCCCCATTAGCTTCTAGCTAACTTACTTTCCTCGATATTAATCCTTGCCAAGACACTTTTAATCATGTTTATTTTAAAACGGAGACTGTCCCAAAGATATTTACCAATTCTTTCATTTTATGAAATTTGACCTCGACTCGACTTAGGAAAAAAATAATATCGTCTGTAAATTATTGAAGAGCCTAGTCTTAACTAGGGGTGGCCATAGGCCCGAGGCCCGCCAAGCCCGCCCAATAAAAAAATAGGGCTTGGGTAAGGTAAATAGGCCCACAAAGCGGGCTTGGCAAAATTTTATAGGCCCGATTTTTTTTCGGGCGGGCTTGGGCATGAGTTCTTAAGCCCGATGAGGCCCGGCCCGGCCCGAAATATATATATATATATATGTGTGTGTGTGTGGGGGGGGGGGGACTTCTATAAATATAAAAACGTATACCAAGTCTTTTCATGTAAAGTGAGAAACTTTATATATGGACTTTGTAATATATGGAGTTTAAAACAGATTTTTAATTAAAAAAATTGGTCTTTAAATAAAAACATAGGTATTTTAATTTTAAAAAAAATCTTTTAATTAACATAATAGGGCCCGATCGGGCGGGCCTGGTAAAGAGCTTTCAAATCTGGGCGGGCTTGGGATTACATAATAAGACCCGATCTAGGCCCGAGTGGGCTTGGGATAACACTTAATTTTTCAAGCCCGGCCCGAGCCCCACCGGGCCTGCCCAGGCCCGGCCCACGGCCACCCCTAGTCTTAACCGTAGTTATTCCAAACCTCTCAATCAACTTCCTATCACGTGCTCTTTTCACTAGTCTATGTAATGCATCTACCACTAAAACAAACTGTAAATGTGATGGAGGTTTCCTTTGGGTTAAAGTGTTAAACTCCTAGGTGCGCTAAAATTTCCCCTTGACGTTCGCTTGATCGCATTAAACAAATTAACCAAACACAAGGAAATCCCACTCGACATGATCATATGCTTTTTTAAAGTTTAATAATTCCTTTATTTTACTTCTATATTCTTCCACTCCCTTGTTAGCAACAAGAGCAAGGTCAAATATTTTCCTACCCTTAAGGAAAGTTCCTTGGGCACTGTCAATAGTGTCTTCCATTACCTACCTTATTCCAAGTGATGAGACTTTGGCCAATAGTTTGTAGAAACTTGGTACAAGACTGATATGGCTCAAGTGTTTTACCTTTATAGAGTCTTGACTTCTTTGGAATCAAACAAATATACGTAGAATTGGTCCTAGCATCTAGTTCCCTATCTGACAGCTATTTGCTCATGCGTGGCATGATTTGTGTGATAATTGAGTTGACATTTTATAATAGAAATTGTGGTTTTAATAACAATAAGAAATCAAAAGATTCTAAATTGTTAAGATGGTAACATTTATCATTAGGGATAGAGTTATGTGGTAGTGGGTTGGGTCACGTGCCCCGCCTTAAAATTTAAATTTTAACCCTTACATGCTTTATGGACATAGCAAAATGCCCCAATCAGAATTATAAATTTCGTATACCTAAGAAATTCCCTGTTGTTGGCACGCTACATATTTTATCATTTTTATGATTCTTAATTATTCAACATTTAGAAATGATACCATAATCATATTTTGGATATTCACTAGTATATGTTAAGTATCTCTGTCTCTGTTTTTTTTTTGGCTTATTATTGTTATGTGTGATTTGCAAGATTTGTCAGTTAATGGGGAATTTTTCACTTTGAATTTGGATCAGATTGCATCTATCTGGGTAATCTTTGTGTGCTCTTCTAGAGATCCGATGTGGTAAATGAAGTTTTCCGCAATTGTTAATGACAATCGACATCTTTCATAACTTAGAGAATGTCTAGTCATATATACATGCTATATATTTCACTGTCTATATATACGCGTTTGTGTGTGCATATTTGCATATGCGAGTACCCCAGTTGGAAAACAATTCTGTCCTCCCCTACACCAAAATTTAGAGAGCAAACAACTATTTGATGAAAATTTGGGACTATTAGTATAAAATTCAGAGCGCAAACTAACTATTAGGAACGTCTCGATGAAATCCAACATTAAATACACACGTATAAATCAAGTAATACTGCAGAAAGCTAATAGTTAATCAGGTATAATCTTAGTTTAAAAGGAATATAAGAAATATAAACCAACCTTGATAAAATTGTTATAGTACAGTGAAATGGCTTGCACCGACCATCTAACGGACCATGGACTAAACGGCCACTGCCTGAAAGGATTATGTACAAGGGACCCCCCCAACACACACACACAAAACACGCACAAGGTACATCTTGTGCAACATTCTACTATTGTTTCTTCGTCACTTCTTGGAAATCACAAAGAGGATTACTGGACTGGACTGATGATGCTTGGATTTAGCACCACCAGGTGAGTGATAGTGAGCTCAAACAGTAGTAGTTATGGCAGCCATAGAGATGCAAGTATATAAGTATGTAAGTGTATAGAAGGGGATGAGTATAAGAGGAAATAAGACGATGATGTATAGTGGTTCAGCCAAATTGGCCTACCTCCACTGTGAGTGTGTGATCCACTAAGTATGGGCACTAATGGCCATGGATACAATGCACATAACCCTCTCTCTCTCTCTCTACTGTGTGTGTACAAGCAGAGTTTTAGCTAGGGCTACTGTTCATGGATCGATCCCCTGTAGGGTTGTAGGTGACAAGTATATATAGGTCTTGGGGGGTGTAGTGTACCCCCCCCCAAGTAAGCATGGTGCATGTGAATAATGATCTGGCCAATTCCCTGTTGACACCTGTAGATGCCAAATGATGACATAATATTCCCTCACGTGAGGGTGTGATTCTGTTATAACGGTCTGCCACGTGTCATATGAGCCTGACGCGCACTGTTCCACGCGTCTCCCAAACCACGCGCCTTCATGATATCACCCTCGGCCTATGAGCCGAGGCCGAGGGCAAAGTTTCTTCCGGTAGTGAGCCTGGCTTAATTCTGGCCTCGTACTATCGTACCCTCGTAGTGTCGTCCGGAGCCTGAGGAAGGGTCGGCCCCTCGTAGGGTCGTCTGGAGCCTGAGGAAGGGTCGGCCCCTCGTAGGGTCGTCTGGGCCTGGTAGTGGCCAGCTGGGGCCTGGTGAAGGGTCGTCCCCTCGTAGGGTCGTCCGTATTGGAGGTAATCCTCATCCAGACTGAGGGTATAAACGGGTATATCAATCACCCCCCAGCCCTTAGCCATAGGTGTCGTTGAGATGGATGAGGGATATTTGCTGAATTCGAGACACGTGTGATCAGTTAGGTGAGTGACACCTGTGCAGATACTCATTGCTATTCCAGTTTCCAAGGCAGGGCGGCTGCGCAGTACGCTTGGGGCCTTGTGCCCTAATTATATCTTTCTTTGGTAAATGGGTCCACTCATTACCAAAGTATTTAAGAGATTTTCAAACTCTCTCTCTTCATCTTCTTCTTCTTCGCGCCCAAGTCTATTCTCTCTCTAGAACCAGTAAGCTTCGCCACTTGCAGCCTTCGCTTCGTCAGGTATCAGCAGCATTACTCTCCCTCGTTATCAGGTATTCTCCTTCATTAAGAGCTTTCCTTTGTCTTCATTTCTGTTTATTTTTTTAGGGTCGTAGGGCAGCACTTTCTTTTGAGTTACCCCATAGCTTTTTCCGGTGTCTTCTCCGGTCACTGGTTCTTTGAACGTTCTTGACGAAAGCCTTTGAGTTCTTTGTTTAATCCAAAAGTCAAACTTGGTCAATCCCCCAAGTGTTTGTAGTTGAATTAGCCAGTCTAGTATAATTTCTCTAAGTGTAGGGTCTTCCCTTTAATGCTTAGGAGGCTTTACAACCTAGTGTCTGAATTCCCAGCCTTGAGAGAAAAACTCTTTGCCGAGATCAGACGAATAGAGGAAGAGAGGAGACGAGGGGCCGACCCTAATTGGGTACGACCCATATTTCCCATTCCTCTTGCCACCATAAGACCATCTGAACCCTCTGAGTCTTGCGGGTCGTCGTCTCGTCCTGCCGACACTCCCAAACCAAGTGAAATGGACGAGAGAACCTCCTCTCCAACTGGTGCCGAGGCGTCTGGTAGAAGGGACACGTCTGATCTTAGCCCTCCCCGAGAGGCCGAGGGTACGATCCCCTCTGAGGCTGTCCTTGTGACAACTCTTTCCCCCAATGCCTTCCAAGTGGCTTTTCCTCAGGGCCCTCCCGCAGGTGATGAGGGGGAAGGGGGTGAGGACGAGGACGACGATACAGATGATGAGGTTGATACCTCCCATGCCTCGTCTTTTATCTCCTCTGTTAGGGATAGGGACCTTCTGATATGGAGGCATATTTACGGAGTGCCCTCTGGGGTAACTATGAGGATGCCCTCTGAGGCTGAGAGGGTTTTTGAGGGTGAAGAGGGAGAGGTTGCAGTCTACGAGCAAATGTTCAAAGTAGGTGTCAGACTTCCTTTCCATCCTGCTATTGTAGATATTCTGTCGGCTTTGGGCGTCTCCCCCTCGCAACTTCCACCCAACTCTTGGAGGACGATTCTGGGGTATATCTCTTTGTGGAAAAACTCTTTCACTGATGAGCCCTCGTCCGACGTGTTCTTGGCCTGCTACAATATCACCTCTTCATCTAAACAGCCCGGATACTATCATCTGGGGGCGAGAAGGTCTGAGAAGAAGCTGCTCCACGTGGCTCAAACTTCCAATCATGATTGGAAAAAGAGGTTCTTCTTCATATCTGGGGCATGGGAGAGCTCTGCCGAGGCGTCCCCTTCTGCCGACGGTCCGAGGGTCCCTAACAAATGGTCTAATCCCTCAATGAAAGCTAGGTCAGACCCCGGACTTAGCCTGGAGGAAAGGGATATTGTTGAGTATCTGAGGGGACGAGGGAGAGAGGGTGAGATCCCAAAGTTCGAAGATCTGATGACCCCCCGCTTCCTTAAAGAAGCTGGTCTGAGGGTCGGCCCTCTGACAGAACTATGTGAGTTATACTGAACATTTTCCCTTCTTTACTTATTTTTGAAGTGTTCTCTCTTTATCTCTGAACTTTTCTGACATGTCGTCGTCTTATCAGATCGTCCTGCAGGTACACCAGACTACCTCTGGGAAATGACTGCTCCAAGCCTACTTGCTGGTTTGTCGAAGAAAAAGGGGAAGGAGCCTCAGCAAGCTCCAAAGAAGACAAGGGCCTCAGGGCCGTCGGTTGTTGAGCCGACCTCTGATAGCCACAAGAGGAAGGAGCCTGAGACTCCTGTTGAGCATCGGCCTGATCCAAGGACGAGGGCAAGGGTCGAAGCCTCTGAGGGTACGACCTCTTCGTCGAGCATGGGGGCCTTCTGGTCTCAGAATCTGTCCCATCTGAGGGCCGACCCCTCATCCCTTATTGCCAACTTGAGGGCGGCCAAGGCCTCGATGTTCTCTGCACCATCTGCCTCTGACTTCGAGTTCTTGGCAAAGATGCCTCCAGCTAAAGTGTATGACTTCGGTCTGCACTCCCTTGCTCAGGTATTGGTCTTGACCTTCTTTAATTTCATTCTTTCATTAACTGTTCCCTCGGCCCCTCTTGACATTTGTTCATTTTTTCTTGCAGTCCGTCTGTGCCCTCACCTCAGCCACCAAGTGGATGGCTGAGAACCAACAGAAATTCCATGAAGCTGAGTGGGCCATTCAACAAGAGGCTGACCTACGGACAGAGTTGGACACTGCTAGGGCCGAGCTGGAGAGCACAAGGACTGAGCACGCTAGAGTCCTTGATGAGCTGACGAAGCAACATGACGCCGATCTGCAGGCTAAGGACTTGTTGATCAAGGACAAGGACTTGTTGATCAAGGACAAGGACGAGGCTCTGATCAACCTGGAGGCCCAGCATAAGACTGATCTGGAAGCAGCCATCAAGAAAGCTGAGGCTGATGCTGTGGAGGCATACAAGACTTCAGATGAATTTCAAGGCTTCGGCCTTGAATATCTTGAAAGGGGGATTAGGACGGCCTGCCGATGGGTCGTCCTCAAATTTGGCGATGTGGTTTCCTCTGTTCGCCCTTCACTGGAGGGTGTTCAATTGGACGATCCCCTAATTGCCGAGGCCCTCAACCAGGTGGAGTCCCAAGTCCAGCTCGAAGGGGTCGGTACATCTGAAGATCATCCGGTGCTGGTAACAGAGGAGGCCATTCCCATTGATGTTGAGGCTCTGCCTTCTGATATCATCTCTTAGGGTGGCCGTCTGTGGCCCATACCCTCATTTTTGTGTTTTTGTTCTATGTATTGTAAAACACTTGATGCTTTATATTAATACCATCGTCTCTTCCTTTCACAACTGTCTCCCATAACTGCTGTCTTCCATATTTAATTCTGTTATGGTCTGTCCCTTGCTAATTTGCTTCTTCGTTGATGATGATGATACTAACCCTTCCCTCGTCTTTTTGAGGACCAATGTGGGGTCGTCCCCTCATCAGGCCTCATTATAGCCGAGGGTTCAAATAATCAAATTAATGATTTTTAACGAAGTCTACCCTCGTCTTTCTTGAGAACAGTGGAGGGGTCGTCCCCTCCACTGGTCCTCATTATAGCCGAGGGTTCAACTTACCAAATTAATGGTATTTATGTAGTCTACCCTCGTCTTTCCTGAGGACAGTGGAGGGGTCGTCCCTTCCACTGGTCCTCATTATAGCCGAGGGTTCAACTAACCAATTTAATGGTATATATGAAGTCTACCCTCGTCTTTCTTGAGGACAGTGGTGGGGTCGTCCCCTCCACTGGTCCCCATTATAGCCGAGGGTTCAACTTACCAAATTAATGGATTTTAACAAAGTCTACCCTCGTCTTTTTTGAGAACAGTGGTGGGGTCGTCCCCTCCACTGGTCCTCATTACAGCCGAGGGTTCAACTTACCAAATTAATGGCTTTTAACAAAGTCTACCCTCGTCTTTCTTGGGGACAGTGGTGGGGTCGTCCCCTCCACTGGTCCTCATTATAGCCGAGGGTTCAACTTACCAAATTAATGGATTTTAACAAAGTCTACCCTCGTCTTTTTTGAGGACAGTGGTGGGGCCGTCCCCTCCACTGGTCCCCATTATAGCCGAGGCTTCAACTTACCAAATTAATGGATTTTAACAAAGTCTACCCTCGTCTTTCTTGGGGACAGTGGTGGGGTCGTCCCCTCCACTGGTCCCCATTATAGCCGAGGCTTCAACTTACCAAATTAATGGATTTTAACAAAGTCTACCCTCGTCTTTTTTGAGGACAGTGGTGGGGTCGTCCCCTCCACTGGTCCCCATTATAGCCGAGACTTCAACTTACCAAATTAATGGATTTTAACAAAGTCTACCCTCGTCTTTCTTGAGGACAGTGGTGGGGTCGTCCCCTCCACTGGTCCCCATTATAGCCGAGGGTTCAACTTACCAAATTAATGGATTTTAACAAAGTCTACCCTCGTCTTTTTTGAGAACAGTGGTGGGGTCGTCCCCTCCACTGGTCCTCATTACAGCCGAGGGTTCAACTTACCAAATTAATGGATTTTAACAAAGTCTACCCTCGTCTTTCTTGGGGACAGTGGTGGGGTCGTCCCCTCCACTGGTCCTCATTATAGCCGAGGGTTCAACTTACCAAATTAATGGATTTTAACAAAGTCTACCCTCGTCTTTCTTGGGGACAGTGGTGGGGTCGTCCCCTCCACTGATCCTCATTATAGCCGAGGGTTCAACTTCTTTGCATGTATACTAGAACTGATAACCACTGGATGAGGGAAACACTGATACTTCTCATTAATCTTCAATGTGTTATGTCGAAACAATGCTTATTACAACTATGGCTTATCAAGACCTTGCAACACTACTGGTAGTATTTTTTCAAATGATCTGCATTCTAGGGGTTTGAGAAAGGTTCCCCCTCCAGGTTTTCTAGCCTGTAGGTCCCAGGGATGACTTCATCGATGACCCTATATGGGCCATGCCAATTAGGGTGAAGCTTGTTGGGCTTTTGCCAAGTCTTCTTGAGGACCTAGTCCCCCACTGCGATGAGCCTATGTTTCACCCTCTCATTGTAGAACCTTGCGGTCCTCTGTTGGTAGGAAGCCTGCCTTATCTCAGCATCCTCCCTTCTTTCCTCAATCAAGTCCAGGTCAAGTCTCCTCTCTTCTGTATTTCCCTGGGGGTCATACACTTGGACCCTATGGGTGGGAAACTCGACTTCGGTGGGGATGACTGCTTCTGATCCATAAGCTAACATGAATGGGGTCTCCCCAGTAGAGGTCCTTACTGTCGTCCTGTACGCCCACAACACTGCATATAACTCCTCGACCCATCTTCCTTTTGCCTCCTCAAGCCTCTTCTTAATCCCATCTAGGATTGTCCTATTCGTAACTTCGGTTTGCCCATTGGCCTGAGGTCGGCCTGGGGTGGAGAAAAATTGTTTGATACTTACCCTCTCACAGTACTTCTGCAGAGAGGCATTCTTGAACTGGGTCCCGTTATCCGAGATGAGGGTGTTGGGTAGACCATATCTGCATATCACATTCTTCCAGATGAACTGGAAGGTCTTCTTCTCTGTAATCGTGACCATCGGTTCGGCCTCTACCCACTTTGAAAAGTAGTCAATTGCTACGATGAGGAACCGATAGTTATTGACTGCCCTCGGTAAGGGTCCTACCAGGTCAATCCCCCACACTGCAAACGGCCATGGGGATGTAATGGAGGTGAGGGGCTGATGAGGTTGGTGAGGGATGGTAGCAAATCTTTGGCATTTATCACACTTTTTAACATATGCGGCAGCATCTTTTCCTAAGGTCGGCCACCAGTAGCCTTGGGTGATCACCCTCTTTGCCAAGGATCTACCCCCAATGTGGCTTGAGCACGACCCTTCATGCACATCTTGCAAAATGGAAGGGACTTCTGAGGGATGCACACACCTGAGGAAGGGGAGCAGAAACCCCTTTTTGTACAGCGTGTCTCCGATGACAGTGAACTTTGCAGCCCTGTATCTCAGCTTCTTCCTCTCTTGGCTTGCTTCTGGCATCTCTCCCCCTTTAATGTATCTGATAAGAGGATCCATCCATGAAGGTTCTTGAGAAACATTCATGCAAATGCCAAGTGTTCCCTCGTCGTCTTCGATAGTTGGTCGAAGCAAGATTTCTACCGGGACTGTCCTCCTCATGTCTGTCTTAGTAGCTGAGGCCAACCTTGCAAGGGCGTCAGCACGGCCATTGTCGAGCCTAGGTATCCTCTTGAATTTCACTTCTTTAAAGTTTTTCAGCAATGACCTCACCTTCTCAAGATACCTAGCCATCCTCTCGTCCTTGGCCTCGTAGGCTCCTAGTATCTGATTCACCACCAGCCTTGAATCGCTGTGAACCAAAATTTGGCCAACACTAAGAGATTTGGCCAAGGAAAGGCCAGCTATCAAGGCCTCATACTCAGTCTCATTGTTGGAGGCTTTGAAATTGAACCTCAGGGCGTACTCGATGTCTGTGCCGTCGGGTGCTGATACTATCAATCCAGCTCCACTCCCGCTTTCGCAAGAGGACCCGTCGACGAAGAGACTCCACACAGCATGTTCCTCCGAGAAATTTCCCTCGATGAGTGACCCTTGTCTAAAAAGGTATCTTCCCTCTTCATTTTCAGTCGCTTTCTCTCTTGCGGTGCTCGTCTCAGCCCTATCTGCTGGTGTGTCTGCGGGTCTGTCTTCTGTATCCGTCTTCCCGAGGGTCTCACCCTCGGCCCCATCATCTTCCCAAGTGAACTCAGCCACGAAGTCTGCCAATGCCTGCCCCTTAATGTCTGTCTTAGGCTGATACACAATGTCGAACTCCCCCAGCTCTATAGCCCAGGTCATTAGCCTTCCTGATTTTTCAGGCTTGTGTAGGACCTGCCTAAGAGGAGAGTCAGTAAGGATGACCATAGTATGGGACTGGAAGTACGATTTCATCTTCCTTGAGGCATGGATCAAGGCATATGCCAACTTCTCCATCCTCGGGTATCTCTGCTCTGCCCCCTGGAGTGCCTTGCTGTTGAAATATACGGGCTTCTGTATCCCGTCTTCGTCTCTTACGATTGCTGCACTGATAGCGGACTCTGAGACAGCAAGGTACACGTAAAGTCGTTCACCCTGCACGGGTCGTGACAGCAGCAAGGGAGACCCTAAGTATGATTTTAGCTCCCTGAAAGCCTCATCACACTCTTTACTCCACTCGAAGGCCTTCCTGAGGATCTTGAAGAATGGTAGACACCTGTCTGTAGCCTTTGACACAAATCTGTTCAAGGCAGCCACTCTCCCTGTGAACCTCTGAACGTCTTTAATGGACTTGGGGGTCTTCATCTCAATAAGGGCCTTTATCTTTTCAGGATTGGCCTCGATGCCTCTTTGATTGACAATGAACCCCAAGAACTTCCCCGCTCCGACCCCGAAGACACACTTGGCCGGATTGAGCTTCATTTTGTATTTGTCCATTGTATTAAAGGTCCTTTCCAGGTCTGCCACATGATCCTCTGCCTTCAGACTCTTAGTCAGCATGTCATCTACGTAAACCTCCATAGACTTCCCAATTTGGTCTTCGAACATTTTGTTTACGAGGCGCTGGTACGTTGCCCCCGCATTTTTTAGGCCAAAGGGCATGACCCTATAACAGTATGTCCCCTTGTCAGTGATGAAGGCGGTCCTCTCCGAGTCCTCAGGGTTCATGAAAATCTGGTTATACCCTGAGTAGGCATCCATGAAACTCATGAGCTCATGGCCTGCGGTAGCGTCCACCATCTGGTCGATGCGGGGGAGAGGGAAGCTATCTTTGGGACAATGCTTGTTGAGGTCTGTGAAGTCCACGCACATTCTCCACTTGCCGTTGGCCTTTGGGACGATGACTGCATTGGACAGCCACTCAGGGTAGATGACCTCTCTGATAAATTCAGCGTCTTCTAATTTTTTAACCTCATCCCTGATGACCTCATACTTTTCTCTAGAGTAAATCCTCCTCTTCTGCTTTACCGGCTTCACTCCCTCTACCACATTGAGTTTGTGGCACATGATTTCAGGGTCGATCCCTGGCATATCTACATGATTCCACGCGAAGACGCTTCGCCTTCTCCTCAACAGTTTGATGAGGTCTTCCTTGATACTGGGCTTCAGAGACTTGCCAACTTGGACGGTTTTTCCCGGGTCATCCTCATCGAGGATGATGGGTTCTACCTCCTCAGCGGCCTCTCCTTTTTTGAGCTTCGTCTCTTCCCTGGGGTCTAGGGTATCAATGTTGTAAGTGGCTGTAGCCCTCTTGTGTGCCTCCCTTTCTTCAGCGGAGTTGTAGTAGCACTCTCTCGTTGTCGTCTGGTCTCCCTGAACTTCCCCCACCCCATAAGGGGTAGGGAACTTAACCATCTGGTGGACTGTGGACGGCACAGCTTCAAACCCCTTGAGGGCCACACGTCCCAGTATGATATTGTATGCCGAAAACACATGCTCATCCAGCACAAAGAAACTGACCCTCTTGGTGAGCCATCTCGGCCATTCGTCCCCCATCCTGACATCAGCCTCATATATTCCCAGGGGGTGAACCTTCTCCCCACTGAACCCAATCAATGGATGATGGTATGGGACAAGTCTGGCACGACTGAGGCCCAAGGCCTTGAAGCATGGCCAAAACATCACATCTGCGGATGAGCCCCCATCCACCAGGATCCTCGGCACTTCGCACCCGTGCACCCTGGTGGTGATGACGAGAGGGTCATCATGCGGGGCCAATAGGCCCTTGAAGTCCATTCTTGAAAATCCCACAATCAAAGTGTCCATATCAACCTTCTTCCTTTTTTCTGACTTGACCTCTACGGAGGTTGAGTGCACCGTCTTCGTCACTGCCTTAGCCTCAGCGACATGGGCCTTCCTGTCGGCGACCTCAGACCCTCCTCCTGCAAGTCCCCCGGAGATCATTCCCACCCCGAGCGAGATCATATTGAGCCTCTTGACAGGGCCGTGGTCGTCTCTCGGCGGGAGGTCAGGGTCGTCCTCATCATCAGAGGGGTCGTCCCCTCTTTTTTGAGGACCTTCTCTGCAGGCATCGACTCGCTTCTTTCTGGGGTCGTCCCCTCGGCCCCTCGGCCCCTCTTGAAGTCGGCTTTGTCGACGTACTTTCTGAGCTTCCCTTCCTTCAGCATCTTCTCAATCTCGTCTTTCAGGGCGAAGCATTTATCCGTCACGTGGCCGTGGTCTTGGTGAAATTCGCACCACAGGTTCTTATTTCTCTTGCCGGGGGCTGCCCTCAGCTTCTCAGGCCACTTCAGCGTCCGGTCACTCTTTATCTCATTGAGGATCTGTTCACAGCTGACCGTCAGAGGGGTGTACCCCGCGAACTTATCATCCATGGTTCTCTTCTTCCCCTCTTTGTTCTTCTTGGGGTATTTACTCCCACTTGCACCTCCTCTTTCGTCCTCATATTTTGCAGCCATCGCCTCCTCGGCGTTCATCACCTTTCCTGCTGTTGACAACAGCTCGGCCATCGTCCTCGGAGGGTCTTCGGCAAGCTTCCATAGTAGCTTCCCCTTTTGGAGCCCTCCAATCAGGGCTGTCATAGCTATGCTCTCCTCATAGTCTTCCACCTCCAGCTTCTCTTTATTGAATCTGGCTATGTAGTCTCTCAGAGTCTCATTCTTTCCCTGCTTAACATAGAGCAGGTGTGTGGTCTTCTTCTGTGGCCTCACCCCAAAGCAGAAATTATGGATGAACAGGTCTGCCAACTGCTTAAAGTTTCCAATGGAATTTTTTGGAAGAGACGTGTACCAGACATGCGCAGCCCCTGTCAAGGTACCAGAGAAGGCACGACATCTCATCTCATCTGAGATAGAGTATATGTCTGCCGCGGATTGATACATCTCCACGTGGTGGAAAGGGTTGGTGCTCCCATCGTATCTTGGGGTGACCACAGGAGGCTTGAACTTTGATGGCGTGGGGAAGTTGACTATCTTTGCCACAAAGGGTGAGCCTATGGTGTATCCCCTCTGAAGAGGGTCCCGGCTCTTCAGTATGTCGCCAATCTTATCCTCTAACCGCTGGATTGAGTCATTCCAGGGCCTCACAGGGTCGGCCTGGCCGATGTTATCCCCTGCTGCCTCTCGGAGGTGGATGGAGGGCTCCGCTACGGCAGGCCTGTGTCGGCTGTTTACTTCCCTTTGGCCGTCATCCCGTCTTTGGGGTCGGCCTTCTGCTGCCTCTTTCCTAGATCTCGCTGCGCTTCTTGACTTGGACAACTTGTCCCGCAGGTCATTCACTGGGCCCAGCCTCTCGAAGGCCGACCCCCTGCTCAGGCGGCCAAAAGCAGAGCCTCTTGGGCGATCATCAGGGTTTGGTCTCCCGCACTTTCCTCTACTGTCCTGGAGAGGTCGTACAGTATTGTTGGAGACCTCATACGGCTCCCAGCATTCTACTGGAGCCTCTTCTTCCTCCAGATCGTCATACCTGTCCTCAGGGCAAGGTTTTTCCTTGCCTCCCCAGGCGTAAACGCCGGGGGTCAGCAACATCCCTACGCCGCTGAGGGGGTGGCAGGTCTTTACGTGGTGCCTGGGGTGGTCCCCTGGCCTCATGCTGTCCTGGAGCTGCTGCCGGAGTAATCATCTCAGGTGAGACCCCTGGTGGTCTCAGTATGTTCTGACTTAGAGCTGTGAACTGCTCCTGCATCATCCGCTGGCTGGCTGCCAGAGACTTTAGGGCTGCTGCCACATCAGCCATCTCAGACTGAGGCGGCGGCTGACTGGAACTGGGTCTTCCCCCTTCATCCGGCGGGGGAAGAGGTGGTGGTGGCATCTCAGGTGCCATGTGCTTGAGATATGAAAAGTTGAACTGAAGAGAATACTGGTGAGCTTGGGAACCTTAGTGGGTCTCTTTCAATGGTGAAACACCTCCTCTCAGGGGGAGTGTTGGTTCACCACCAGAGTGCCCAGTGAGGTCAAGCTGTACAAAGGAAGAGATGTCTTCTCTTTCCCACAGACGGCGCCAAACTGATGATGCTTGGATTTAGCACCACCAGGTGAGTGATAGTGAGCTCAAACAGTAGTAGTTATGGCAGCCATAGAGATGCAAGTATATAAGTATGTAAGTGTATAGAAGGGGATGAGTATAAGAGGAAATAAGACGATGATGTATAGTGGTTCAGCCAAATTGGCCTACCTCCACTGTGAGTGTGTGATCCACTAAGTATGGGCACTAATGGCCATGGATACAATGCACATAACCCTCTCTCTCTCTCTCTACTGTGTGTGTACAAGCAGAGTTTTAGCTAGGGCTACTGTTCATGGATCGATCCCCTATAGGGTTGTAGGTGACAAGTATATATAGGTCTTGGGGGGTGTAGTGTACCCCCCCCAAGTAAGCATGGTGCATGTGAATAATGATCTGGCCAATTCCCTGTTGACACCTGTAGATGCCAAATGATGACATAATATTCCCTCACGTGAGGGTGTGATTCTGTTATAACGGTCTGCCACGTGTCATATGAGCCTGACGCGCACTGTTCCACGCGTCTCCCAAACCACGCGCCGTCATGATATCACCCTCGGCCTATGAGCCGAGGCCGAGGGCAAAGTTTCTTCCAGTAGTGAGCTTGGCTTAATTCTGGCCTCGTACTATCGTACCCTCGTAGTGTCGTCCGGAGCCTGGGTCGTCTGGGCCTGGTAGTGGCCAGCTGGGGCCTGGTGAAGGGTCGTCCCCTCGTAGGGTCGTCCGTATTGGAGGTAATCCTCATCCAGACTGAGGGTATAAACGGGTATATCATGGACCAAGTGGGAGGGGAGAAGACTTAAAAGCTTTTGTCTGTAATATGATTCCGATGTAAACGCAACGTAATACTACTTACACTTACAAATGAATCAAAGAAATTCTCTCTCAGTTGTAAATCTCGTAAATCAATAATAAGTTAATTGATTACAAAAGAAATACCTTATTAGTTATTTGTAATACTACTAACTAAGAGTCCTAATTCTATTATCAGAACAAAAAATAAACTAGGAAAGTAAAAGATAAATCCTAATCTAATGCTAATTCCTTAATAGTAATCCTAGATAATATCTACTACCTAAAATATCTCCTAAATAAAAGATTTAGCTACTAATAATAATTATAAATGATTAAAAGATTACAAGATATCTTCTACCCAAATAATTTCTGAAATCCCAGGGGCTCACCTCATGCCTTGCCGTACACCAATCTCCCCCTTCGAAAAAATGCGCCCATGAGCTTTGGAAACTTAGAGAAGCTTGTCCCCCCAAAATAAATATTCCGAGTATTTTCTTCATTTTAATTTTGCTTCAAATATAATTTTCTACGATTTTTCTAGTCCTAGATAAAATATTTCCCACCAATTCTAATTCGGGACAAATTGACACGGCCAAGTTGTTCAAACAACATAGGGATATTGTTCTAACGACGGCCTAGGATCACTGTCAGCCCCATAACCAAATACACCACTGAATAAGGCTCAGGCCAAATGTGCGATTGGGCAGCACCTCAATCTCTTTTAAGCCGCAAAGCAGCGAATTTGTTCCAACAAAATCCTTGCTCCAGTCATCTTCAATGAGATCAACGCCTTCTTTTCCGTAACCCAATAAATCACCGCTGCCTTTTTTCATCAGCGTTTTGCCCAGCCCAGAGACCTCATTGTCACTGTTGTCCTCCAAAATTTTGTCTCCATGGCCGATGACTATGGACAGTCTGCCTTGCTATGTTGCACCTCGCTAGGGCTGGCAATTTGGCATGATAATCTGTTTACGGTAATAACTCTATATGACCGGGAGATGACACGATTAACTTGCGTAGAATTAAGAGTACTCGAACCAAAATCAACAAAAACCGAAAATGACACTATTAACCTGAACTGCCACCCCTCGCCAGTATCATTGTCCCTGCCAGTCGCCACTGGAGGGGTGATGAAGTCTTTGTTGTATCCATCATTACCTTGCGACTTCATTGCTCTCTTTCGCGGTTGAGTTTTTGCTTCTTCTCTCTTTGATGCTATTAATGATATTCATTGCTTTAGACCAGTAAAGGCGATTTGTGATGCCGCTCCACTTGAATCGACATCTCCGGGGAGGAAGGAGGAACTCATGATACTGACTGTACTTTCAGAATCGATAAATTGAAAAAAGGAAAACCATGCTTTCTTGCTTCTCACTGTCCTTTAACTCGCTTGCATTGGGGGCGCCTAGAGTGGACTCGTCAGCATCGTTTTCGATGGGCCGTTGCTTTTTTGTCATGGACGCATTGAGTTTGAGCAAGCATTTATCACGCCTTTTGACATGGAGACTTGGTTGCGACACTCATCCCACCTTCAAGCTGCCTACATTAAGAAAATGACCTCACTGCCCAGGAGAAATGTTGATTGTAAAAGAATGGCACTGGAAATAAGAGTCAAATGGATTTTCGCTGGGAAATCTGTTTAGAATCTCATTGAGAAATTCATGTTTGTGTACAAGGATATTCCTCTTCAATGCAATATGGGCCCGGGAAAATATAGCACTTGGATGGAACCCAGAAATCTAGGGACAATGGGCAGGATCAGATTGCTGAACACTATCTTGATGGTTGTATACTATTACTATTGCTGTTTTAATTCGTTTTGTAAAATAATCACAAAATTGAAACAGGTGGGAGAGAGCCTAAACCATATTTTTTCCTTATTGTTCCTTCTTGAAGTTTTTACAGAGCAAAATATTTTATGAATTCGAGGTAGTGGGGTTTCTACCAAAAGATTGGTCCAGTTTAATATATATATATATATATAAGTATCTTATGGTAATAAGAAGAGGCCAAGATGTTGAATTGTGATGGCTTTTGCCTATGTTGATGGGAATGGTAGGATTTCGAATACAATGAAGATGAATAGGAAGGGGTTTGAAACGAACCAACCTTCTAGTTTCACTTTAAGCTTCATCAATGAAGTTTTTTGTAACCTTGATGTTACTACCATCTTTGTATAATTATAATTTAGTACTTTGGGGATGTTTTATTTCAATCTATTGGACTTGTAACTCTTGATGAGACCATCTCGAATTATGAGCCTTTTAACACCTTGTAGCCATATAACCTAAAAGGTGCACCCACGTGTGCGAGGGAGGAGTTATAGATCCTAAACATGTTCTTATTTGAATTCTCAATTACTATCTTTTGCTCTTTTGAGTTGGACTGGGTCTATCATAGAAAGGTATTCAACTCGAAAATTTCATTTTTTGGTGGAGTGATTTCGTAAATTTAATTTTATTTAAGTTAGGATTAGTTACATTTTGACCCCTTCAACTTTGTTCCTATTTACTTTCATTTTCTAGACTTAACCCCCTAAACTTATAAAAACGCATCATTTTACCCCCTTAGTGTAACGGTGTTACGTTTCTAGACGAAAAATTGGTCATTTGCACAAGATATTGGACAAAAATATTCTCATGTGCATTGTATATGATCAATTTACCTCCAAAAATTTAACACCATTAGTGTTTGGGAGGTAAAGTGACGCATTTTTTTATAAGTTCACGGGAGTAAGTCTAAAAAATGAAAGTAGGGGTGGTGAAGTGAAAATGAGATCAAAGCTGGAGGGGTTAAAGTGATTAAAAACTAAAAATCTTGCTAATAGGTATAATTATGTTCTCCTTTTTGTTCTTAATTCTTCTTTAGATTTCTCACATGAGAGTTTGTATTGTTATAGGGGGGGCGGTGACTTGTGCATCGATTCATGTTGGTGAAATCCGACCAGGTGGCATGAGGGGAAACCACAGACACCATACTTGTAACGAGACAATCCTCATTTGGGGTGCTAAAACAAAATATAGGGTATGATGCCTCTTCTTATGATGATAAAGATTGTGTACAATTATTCTCTGAGAACCTTTTTTTATGTATTCCAAATTTTTCTACCCCAGATAATCTTTGTTATCTAGCTCTGCTGATGCAATATTTATTTCTATTGTAAATTCTATCCTTTTCAACTATTAAAGGCTTCCATGCCTTGCAATTATCGGAAAGAGTGAAACAAAAAACGTTTCTTAAGTTGTTTCGTTTGTAACTCTTCCTAGAGGGTTTGCGAATAATATTCTGTATGACGTTGCATCTACAATAACTAACTTCTTGATGCGCAAGAGTGCAAAATCTCTCTCTCTCTCTCACACACACACGCGCACACACACACACACACACACATCTCTCTCTCTCTCTCTCTCTCTCTCTCTCTCTCTATATATATATATATATATATATATATATATTTTGTTTTGTGTGTGTATTGTTATAACATGCCTTAATGAAGATTCTAAAATGTCCCACCTTGCATCTTGGGTTTTGAAATTTATCATTTAAGCATAAGCCTCTGGCTGTCTAGGTAAAAGCATAATCCGAACGAGAAACTAGGGACTAGCATGTATCAAGTGCGGACCTGAGATGGTGCGGACTCCCTCGCGGATCATTCTTTTAAAAACAGTAAAAAAATGAATTTTTTGATGAATTTTTTCGGAGATGATTTATATAATGAGGAGATCATCTACAAAAAAATTTAATTCAAAAGTGGGTGAGATGATCATCCAAAGTTTCAACGGCAAAAAATGCACATATTCATCATTTTTAAAACATTAAAAAAACAATTTTTTTGATGAAATGTTTTGTAGATGAACTCCAAAAAAAATCATTTTTTTACTATTTAAAAAAATAGTCTGAACGGGGGTATGTATATAAGAGGTCCTTACAAGAGACTCTCTCTCCCTCTCTCTCTACATAAATATATATAGATATATATTTGTATATATACATATATATATGACGCCGCTAAGACCATCTCCTAACCCACTGGGAAAAATGGTTTCGGAGCTACTCCAATTCATCTATCAAAATGGCATTTTTTTTTGCCCTCATCAAAATTTTCCTTTTTTCTATATATAATTTTTGTAGGTCAGGCGGTCTTTGGTTTTCTGCCTCGCCGCTCTGAGGTTGAAATATACCCAAACATCTGGATTTCAACAAGGCTATTGAACTGTAGAAAATGTGCAGTTTTGGTCATTTTGCTCGTCAAAATGCCCAAACGTCTGGACTCTGGAGTCAGTGTTAGGGACTGTTTGGTACAGGCTGGAATATTTTTCACCTGGCTGAATAGTATTTTCACAATTGTTTTGGGAGAACTGGGGAATTGAACTCTGAACCTCCTCCTACCTGAGGATTGAGGGTGGAATAGTATATTCACTATTTGGATTATTACTTTTGCTTGTACAAGGTTTTTACTCCGAATATGTGAAACATATTTCGCCCCTGAGACGAAACTAGGAAGGGCCGAAGGGGGCCCTCCCCCCAACGCACCACCCCTGCACTCACAAACGAACTTTTAAAAAACCTTGTTGTGTCGACGTAAACTAGAATTAAAACATTAGTGGTAACCCAACCCAAGTTCGTAAGTCCACAATGTTAAACTCAAATGACCCCTCCGAACCCTTATTGTTTATCCCAACTAGGCAACTTTAAATCTAACGCCCCCCACCCACCCACCTAAATTCACTCTATTTGATTTTTACGTGCTTTTAAACATTAATTGTTATGTAAATGAAAAATTAATTTTTGACTTTTTATTTTACTCTAATTACAGAATTATTTTTAAACGAAAGCTAGGGCTAGAGCTAGAGATTAATAGCAAAATGAGACTGCTTAATTTCTATTTTTTTTTTTGCAAAATTGTGAAAATTTATGTTTGAATATTCAAAAGTTCAAGGAATGATGTAATCATATTAATTGACTATTGTCTAACTACTTATATTGTTATATTTCAGTGGAGAATCGAAAGCACAATAAATAATAAAGTCATTTCTCGAAAAATGACAATTTACAATTAGATGGTTTTTGTTTAGTAGTTATTTATTTATTTTATGCGGTAAAATTATGGGTGAAGCAAACAAAATTGATGATGAATATATATATTCTGTTTCCGGGAAAAATTCGCTAATCGCCCCCCCCCCCCCCCCCCCCCCCCCCCCGCGCACACACAAGATTAAATCACAGTTTTGTTTCCACCCGTGAGAAATATTATTGCCACCCATACCAAACAAACGCTATACCACATGTTTTTACATTCTTTCTTTTGTATCCATATTCATAACTTCACTAATCATCCGCAGTTCGAGAACAATGCAATGGAGACAGGATATGCCGAGGTAACGGTTGGTGCAGATGAAGTTGCTGTGGCAGCTAGCCCAAGTGGAACAGCTCATGCTATTTTAAACATGGACCGCTTACAAACTACATATTTCTTGGGGTGCCAGGACAGTATAATCAACTATAATACCTCTACTTCTGATTTTAATGTTTGGAAAGATCTTTAGGCCTTGGTTCATTCGTTCGACTCGTCTTTGCATGCGCGCTATTGCTACCTTCCGTTATACGGTAAGTTGGATTCTTGCATGACATTTTTTTACTTGTTTGACAATTACTATGGTTATAAAAGATAAAAGTTTTATGAAATGCGATAACGTGGTGCCTATCGCGAGCCTTAATTTTCTTGCAATTGATCCTTTTTTGTGTGCTTTTTTACTCTGTGTTCCGCGATAATTGCAATTAGACTTTCCCCCCGAAAAATATTAAATTGGACTTACCTCTCCACACACCACTCCCCCCCCCCACCCCTTCACCCCCCAAAAAGGCAACAAATCGTGCATAAGGTACAGGTGTGTTGATGTTGATGCGCACGTAGGGAGGGGTGTGAAGTCTAAGGGTCCGTTTGGTTGGCCAAATTTGCCTAGGCAAATGTCAAAAAGTTTTCAAATATGAAAATTTGCCCACATTTTGGCTGTTTGGTTGCATAATTTGCCTAGGCATTATTTGTCAATGTACAACACCTCCTATGCACAATTTGTGGGCAAATTTTGCTTACCTATTTGAGTGGGAAATATATGCCAACAAATTTGCCAAACTTCTTAAACGGTTTTAATGTTTTAAAAAATAATTTAAAAACTGTTTTAAATAATTAAAAAACTGTTATGAATATTTAAAAATTATTTTGCAATGTTTTAAAAACTGTTTTTAATATTATAAAAAATTGTTGAGAAAATGTTTTACAATTTTTTTTAAAAACTGTATTAACAAAATATTGTAAAAACTGTTTTTAACATTTTTAAAAACTGTTGTGAATATATTATAAAAACAGTTTTAAAGTTTTAACAAATAATTTTAAAAAACTGTTTTAAATACTTAAAAAAACTGTTATAAATATTTAAAAACTGTTTTGTAATGTTTTGAAAAATGGTTTTAATATTAGAAAATTAAAAAACATTTTTTAAAACTGTTTTAAATAGTTTAAAAAAACTGTTGTGAATGTTTAAAAATTGTTTTATAATATTGTAAAAACTTTTTTTAATATTATAAAAATTTGTTAAGAGAATGTTTTACAAATTTTTTGAAAAACCGTGATATAAAAATAGTTTTAACATTTTTAAAAACTGTTTTGAATATGATATAAAAACAGTTTTAAAGTTTAAAAACGAAATTAAAAAATATTTTAAATAGTTAAAAAAAACTGTTGTGAATATTTAAAAATTGTTTCGTAATATTTTAAAAACTGGTTTTAATATTATAAAAAATTGTTAAGAAAATGTTTTACAATTTTTTTAAAAAACCGTAATATAAAAATATTATAAAAACTGTTTTTAACATTTTTGAATATAATATAAAAACTGTTTTTAAATAAATTAATTGGATTGACTTT